>PVJA010025599.1:0-17701 GCA_004027025.1 Myocastor coypus
AATTCAATTTAATTTTATTTTATTTTTCTTGTTTCACAACCTTTGTCTGTTTATTCACTCATTTTTATGGCCAGCTCAGCCCACCCCAAGGGCAGGGCAGGCGCAGCATGTGGTGCCGAGGATCGAACCGCGGTCCCTGAAGCAGCCCAAGCTTTCCCAAGCAGGCGCTTTAGACCACTGAGCCATCCCGCTGGGCCCCCGACTTTAATAATATTATTAAGTGGCTACTTGGTAGGGGAATCACTTATTTAACATATTTCTGGGAAACCATAGTAATATTAGCACTTCTTTTGTATTTCATTGTACAATATAAGACAAATCTTCCCTTTTCATTAACAAATGTTTTCTCTAAGGAGACATCAAGAGAGCATTCTTAGCCTCCAGGAACAAAAAACAAAGTCACTTGTCATTAAAATACTGATAATGACAAGGAATATTTTTAAGATGATTCAAGATGAAACTTTCCTGCTGCATAATCACAGCAGTCATTTTTTCAGAGACACAGTAAACGTTTTCCTCCATTTCCATCCACTACCTTTTGCTATCAGTATGGATTCTCTTCCTAAAATTTAAGTAACTTGGGTTGACTTATATACAGATATTAACTTACACAAGAATACTAATTTCAAGCTGGGGCACAGCTCAGTGGCAGAGTATTTGTCTAGTATGCACAAGGCCCTGAACTGAATCAACACACACACACACACACACACACACACACACACACACAAATACACTAAATACACACACACACAACCATCTTTGGGGAAAAAAAATGTCATGTGAAAAACCCAGTCCCGCAAAAAAAAAAAAAGTCATGTGAAATACGAAGTTCTTTAAAGCAAGGATATAAATAACAAGGTGGGGAAGGAAAGTAAAGGTACATTTGTTCACTAATGTAAAACAGTGTTATATCCTACTTCACAGTCTGTTAAATTACTGTTAGAAAATAGGGCAAAAAATGGTAGTTACAAAATTTACTGAGAGTCTTTTAAGAATCAATCAGCAAAACAAATGGAAAAAAAAAAAAAAAAAGAATCAATCAGCATCGTTATCCTACTAGTTACCAAATTGTTGGTAGCAAGGATAACTCAGGTGATAGGAACTTTGAGCAAAAGTGGCCTACATTTCTTGTACTTGAGTCCTTTCAGTAAGAAAGTCCTCAAGGTCCTCCCCTCATATTGCTCATGTACCTGAAAGATTCATGTTTAAATGGCACAGAGGAAATGAAATGCACCTTTCTTTCTTTCTTTCTTTCGTTCTTTCTTTCTTTCTTTCCTTTCTTTCACATTTAAAAGCCCATGAAAGCACATGGCTAGTGTCTCCTAAGCTTCCCCTCCTTCCTAGCTCATGCCCATGCTCAGAGCACTGCTTTTCTAGGCTGTGGGACTAGAATGAAATCTTCCAAATGGGGCCCAAAGGGTACCTCTCATCCATGTGCTTTGTTCAATCCCTATGGGAAAAAAAATCTGTTTTATACAAAAATCAGTTGTTTGATTTATGTCATTATGGACTCAGGAATATACATTTTAGCTCATAATTCAATATACATTTTTTTTTCCCCCAAGAATCACGGATTGAGCTCAGGACCTTGCACTTGCCAGGCAGGCACTTGTGCCTCTGAGCTATCTCCCAGGCTTTCAACATTTTTTGGTTATTACACATTCTGGTTTGCCTGTGTTCCCAAGAGAAACCCTTCTCTGTGTGGTTTGTAATTTAGTTTGGTTTGATCCACTCCTCATTTTGCTTTTCTTTTGCAGTGGTGTGACTCAGGCCCTGAACCCCACACAAGCCAGGCAAGCTCTGTACCACTGAGCTACACCACTGAGCTACACCCCCACGCCTGGTCTGTTGTTGGAGCATTTCCTTGATTTAGAGCAGTGTAATATGCTTTAGTTGGGCTCACAAGTCCTTACTCCATAGCCCTCTATCCCTCTAACCAGAGAAAGGTATCTGAAATGGAGAACCTGGGGCTAAAGGCTTATTATTACAAGAGTGCAGGACAGTTTTCAGGGCCTCACAGGTTAAGCAAGTTTACTTTCTTACCTAGTCAATATTCAGAATTAGGGTCAGGCATGATGGTGCAAACCTGTAATCCCAGCTGTGGTGTAATTTGGTGTCCCTCTTGTCTGAATCATCACAGGCACCATCACTGTTCTGTCCACCATCATGCTCTCCACTAACCTCGACTCCACTATGTAGTGAACAAATCTTTCCTAATACAAATTTCACATTATTCCCAATGAAAAGTGTCATCATCCTGAAGACAAATCCTTTAAAAAATTCCTCAATGTGGCTTCTAAAGTTTTTATGATCGGTGCTTGTCTTAGTCCTTCCTCAAGGTTTTCTATAATGTTAGCCTTCAGTACCTGAGTCATACAGTACTCCTAAGCTGGGTAACAGGTAACCTTCCATGTATTGTCCCATTGGCCACAAACACTTCTGTCAGTCCTGCCTTGCTATCCCACCTAAAAGCTCTCAGCTACCCTTCAGATTTGAACTTGTCTTCCCTTCCTCTGGAAAAGTCTTTGGCTCTGTTGGTAGAAGCTGCATCCTGCTCACAGTGAGCCCTCGGGGCCTACACAGCTGGTCCTGGAACAGGGCGAAGTAAAGGACGATTTGCTAAGTGAGTGAGTGACCCTGTACATGACGAGCTGCTTTTGGTTTATGTGGTGCTGGTGACTAACCCAGGGCCTGGTGTGTGTCTGGCTAATACTCCATCCCAGCCCTTGTACATCAGCTGGCCCAGAAAACACAGGAGTGCTCTTTGTGTGAAGACTTTTTATCTTATTTGTACAAAACATGGGATAATGGTTCTGTATTACTATGGGAGTAGCTTGTAGTAAGAATTTAAGGGAGCTGGTAAGATAGATCAGCAAACTGAAGTACCTGTTTAGGCCAGCTGAGGCAAGCGCAGGACCCACGGTTCAACCCCTGGTGCCACAAGCCATGACCACCTCACCCCTAGGGTGGGCTGAGCCAGACAGAGTCCAGGTATATTGGTGCACACCTGTAATCCTAGCCCTGGAGAAGCTGAACAGGATCGCCACAAATCCAAACTGCGTAGTGAGACCATGTAATAACCAAACACATTAAAAAAAATTAAGATTTGGCATTATAATTATACTGAGATCATAGGTGTAAATTATTATAGCAGTATTTGCTTTACTCATCGTATAATACAGAGATATCTAAGAAAAAAAAAAAAACAAACAAACCGTATGATGGTTTTGTGGCACCTGCACAACCATTCTACATTTCAACTTTGCAAATAAATCTGTATGGTGGGTAAATGTCACTGCCATAAGTATGTAGTAAATTGTACTTAAGTGAAAAAACATAGTAAGTCAGATCTTTGTAGGATGAGTCTTGGTATATAGTTTGGGCTGTCTTTTTTTTTTTTTTTTTTTTTTTTTTTTTTGTCTTTTTGAGACAGGGTCTCGCTATGCAGTTGAGGCTGGTCCTGCGCTCACTTTTGTAGCCCAGGCTGGTCTCGAACTCGCACCAATCCTCCTTGCCTCAGCCTCCCAAGTGCTGGGATTACAGGCGTGAGCCACCACGCCCGGCTAGTTTGGGCTGTCCTTAAACTCATATGTAGCCCAGGCTGGCCTTGAACTCACAGTGATTCTTCTGCCTTGCCTCAGCCTCCTCAGTGCTTGGATTACAGGGGTGCACTATTACTCTTGGCTTTTATAGTATATTTTTATTTTATTTATTTATTTATTTATTTATTTATTTATTTATTTATTTATTTATTTATTTATTTTGGGTGGGACCAGGGTTCAAACTCACGACCTTGCACTTGCCAGGCAGGCACTTGTGCCACGGAGCTATCTCCCTGGCCCCTATAGTATATTTTTAAATGATGCAAATATATGCATTAAAATCACTCAGAAAAATATGTGTGAAAACTAAGTAGATAGGCAACTCTTATTTCTTGTGTAGTTTTCATGAATTTGCTATTCTGATGACAGTGACTACAATGCCATTTATTTTATTTTATTTTTATTTTATTTTATTTTTTTGTCTTTTTGAGACAGAGTCTCACTACGCAGTTCAGGCTGGCCTTGAGCTCACTTTTGTAGCCCTGGCTGGTCTCGAACTCACACCAATCCTCCTGCCTCAGCCTCCCAAGTGCTGAGATTACAGGCGTGCGCCACCACGCCTGGCTTACAATGCTATTTATTAATATTAATTTCTGATAATGATATGCAGCATTCTGTTAGTATACGACATGGTTGAAAGAAGCCCAAACTATAAAGAAGTTTCAGCCTGGTATTTATTTTATCCATTTATTACATTTGATCTATAGTTTTGGATGATCTCGGACACCTGCCCACTCTTTTGTTGTTGTGAGAGTCTTGCTATGCTGCCCAATCTGGCAGAAAGCTTCACCATCCTGCCTTGGTCAAGGTGCCAGCACTGGAGACATGTGCCAGCAGGCCAGCACCTCTTGGCCCAGGGACTACATAAAAACACCTCACGTGCTCCTGTAACACAAGGGCATTGAAGTGGCTAGCATTTAACATCTGCTTATTCAAAATCTGATCATTCCAATTTTTTTAAAAATGCTATAAAAAATTCATATATATTTGTTCAAAAGCAGTTTTGTCAGCTCAACATTTCCTGTATTCTTTATTTCAATGCAATGCTTTTCTTTCTTAGGACATGTTTATGGTAGGTAATGTTCACATTCCTTTGATAGATAAGGTGAAGACTGAAGGCACAAAATGGAAAGTCCTCGTAGTAAAGGCAAATGTCCACTGTTGAGCTTTAAGGAAGCAAAGACTGAATCCAGGGGAGGATTTCTTTTTTTTTTTTTTTTTTTTGTCTTTTTGAGACAGGATCTCACCATGCAGTTTAGGGCTGGCCTTGAGCTCACTTTTTGTAACCCAGGATGGTCTCAAACTTGCACTGATCCTGCCTCAGCCTCCCAAGTGCTGGGATCACAAGCATGAACCACCATGTCCTGCTTCCAGGGAAAGATTTCTTGCACCCAATTTGTACAGGACACTGCCAAAGGGCATGGGGTACCTAGCATCATGTGTGGGTAGATGGCGTGTGGCTCCAGACCTTGGTTCTGAAGCCTGGGACCTCACTTCTTGCCCAACCTATCCTGGGGGTATTATACCACGGGAGTGGAAGACACCTAGCCCTCCTGCTGCAGGCTCAGGAGTACCCTCGGCTCCCTGTGTCTACACACACAAAGGCATCCAGTTTCTCAATGACAAGGATCTGAAAGAGTCCATAAGATCCTCAAAGGTGTCTGAACCTTGGAGAATCTGGAGTTCTCCAGCCTGATAAGAATAGACCTGACAAGAGTCCAGGAGAAAAGGGGTCTTGAGGCTGAGCTGCGTCTAGGGCTACAGTGACCTGTGAGGCCCACCGGCTGTAGTACTCCGGCTGTCCCCAGGCCTGCTTAGGGCTGGACAAACTGGAGAAGCTGGATGCCTCTGCTGGGGAGACACCACAAGGATCTTCAGTGGGGACCTGGAAACCTTCAGATCCCTGAAGCACTGCAGCTGCATCCTCAAGGGGCTGGCCCTGATCTGAAGAGGTAGCTGAGCCAGAGAAGGGGCTGGTGCCAAGCCCAGAGACCTGGCCAGAGATGGGTTCTCCAGCAGGCTGTGCTCCTCGATGCTCCTGTCTTATCTTGGATCTCTGGTTCTTCACATTTTCCTCAGGCACCACCTCTTTCCTCTGCTCCTCGGTTGAGTACTGTGTCTTCGCAAATACTCTTCCAGGTGTCTCTGCTGCTCCTGGGTATACACAGTGTGCTCCTTCCGCAGCTTCTTGGGCTCTGGTTGTTGGAGTGGCTCTGTCTTCAGTGGCTTCTTGAATGCATGGAAGAACTTGAGCTGCTGCATTCTGGCTCCTGCTCTGCTCCTATCCCTCAATCTTTGTATTATTTAGGTTTTTTTTCTTTGTACTAGTTACTTTTACTTTTTTTGGATACTCCCTATGCAGCTCAGACTGACTGATCCTCCTGTCTCAGCCTCTCCAGCACTGGCATTATAGGCACCATACCTAGTTCTGGAGCCAGTGTAGTATGTGGTACCAGGAATCAAACTTGGAACCTTGTTCTTGCCAGGCAGGTGCTTATGCCACTGATCTATCTCTCCAGGCCTGCACTACTTATTTTTAAGACTACTTTTTTTTTTTTTTGTAATTAAAAGTATTCTGGGGGAAAAAAAAAAAAAAAAAAAAAAGTATTCTGGGGCTGGGGAGATAGCTCCGAAGCACAAGTGCCTGCTGGGCAAGTGCAAGGTCGTGAGTTCAAACCCTGGTCCCACAAAAAAAAAAAAAAAAAGTATTCTAAGCACACGGAAAAGAACAGAAATAATGAGCCCCTGTACATAGTTATTAGCAAATCTTATACCTATGTGTAGAAATTTGAAATGTCTACATTCTGCTATATTTGCTTTACATTTTTTGAAACAGAAGATGTTAGATATATGCAGTGAAAATTCCTTTGTGCCCCTCTCAGCCCTCTCAGACTACAGTGGAGGATGTTTGGTTCACTCTGTTTACCCATTATGTCAGGCTTCACCCACCATGTACCCCCATTGCACCCTACAAGGACGGATTTCTCATGTCTCCAAGTATTGCCTACTTTATCATCTTATACAGGCAGATTTTTTTTTTCTGTGACATTTTCTCCAGCCTGCAGCTCAGGTGGACTAATTAACATGCAGACCAAACCACTCAACATTCTCATGCTGTATTAGCTGCCTTTGCTTTGACAAGCTGCATAAGGTAAAACCATCTGAACTGAGGTTAAGGGCAGTGGAAAGCACAGTAGTCGGGGGAAGTGCACAGAAATATGAGTTGATTAGAGGAAGACACTGTCTACAACCACCTAAGCTTCAATTCAAGCTAAGTCTTAGCTTTACTAGTTGTAGTCAGAGGTTTGTCCACAAAAAGTAAAGAATTCATTTGCCACAAGAAGGAATTATTATTATTATTATTATTATTATTATTATTATTGGCTGGCTCAGGCTGCTTAAGGGTGGGTGTGATAAGGAATGTGGAGCTGGGGATCAAACCACGGTGCCCTGCACCTAACAGGGTTTGCCCAAGCAGGCGCTTAAACAACTGAGCTAACCCACAGGCCCTCTCATTTGCCACAAGAATGGTACAATGGTTAAGTCTTATCTCCCTAGCCTGAACTAGAAAAGATAATTTTAAATGACTCAAGACAGGATTCCAGGAAGGTAAGAGAAAAGAAAGTTTTAGAAGCTCTCCTGCCCAGAGCTCTTGAAAGGCTGGGGTGTGAAGCCCAGGGGCTCTGTGAATCTAACAAGTTAAAGTCAGAGGAGAAATCAGGAAATTGGCCCAAAAGAGCTATCTGTCCTGTGCCTTCAGTCTGCCCCCTTTCCCTTCTTAGGCCTCTCCTTTCTGCCCTCGGCTGAGGGCCTGCTTGCACAGTGAGCTGCAGAGCTGAGGTTCCCAGCAGAGGACCACCAGCAGGCTCTGCAATGGGGGAGAAAAGAGGCAGGAAAACGGAGCCGTGCAAACAGAAGCTCTGGAAGTCAGAGGCCTCTGACCTCTAGGTCCTCTGATTACATGAGTCACATTACCTCATCCCCACATGGAAGCCCTCTTATCAGCAGTCACTCTATAAACACATAAAATCTGACACAAAGATTTTATTTTTTTTTTAAAGAATTTTTTATTTTATTTATTTATTTTTTTCTTGTTTCACAACCTTTGTTTATTCACTCATTTTTCTGGTTGGCTCAGCCCGCCCCGAGGGTAGGGCTGGTACAGCATGTGGAGCCGGGGATCGAACTGCGGTCCCTGAAGCTGCCCAAGCTTTCCCAAGCAGGGCTTTAGACCACTGAGCCATCCCGCCGGGCCCCTGACACAAAGATTTTAGAAAACACTGCATAAATAATTCATAAAACATTAGGACCAAATCATCTTTATGAGATTATGTAGTCTATTCCCTCTACTCTCCTCCCTTATCTCCCAGTAGGAGGACATGGATGCTTAGTTCAAAGGTTAAAGTTGTCTCTGCTCCTCAGGTACTTAGTAAAGTATGCATGCAATGTCACTCCAGAGGACCCAGAGAGAAGAGAGAAGCTCCTTAACACAGCAAACAATTGTCGCTAATGGGCTGAGACTCACCCAACTGTATATACTAGAAATGGAACAGAACTGCTGGTCCTTTGTGTTGCTATATTTTTGAGGTTTTTTTGTTTTTGTTTTGCTTTTGTTTTTTGTGGAACTGCAGATTGAACTTAAGCCCTTGCACTTGCCAGACAAGTGCTTATTCTACTGAGCGATCTCCTGATCCCCCAAAGCTTTTTTTTTTGCAGTATCAGGGTTTGAACTCAGGACCTTGTGCTTGCAGGGTAGGCACTTATTCTACTGAATTATCTCCTCAGCCTGTGTTGCAATAGACTGGATCCTGAGGCAGCTTGAGTTCCTCAGACAGTAAGTGCCTGGGCTGTGTGAGGTCCTGCTGAATGAGTACAACCACATGCTGACTTGGGTCTTGCCAGTAACAGGAAATGAACTGGAAGGTCCTCCTGGAGGAGGCTAGGAGCTCTTGCAAACAGCCACTCAGAAGTTATTCTCAGGGGCCCGGCGGGATGGCTCAGTGGTCTAAAGCGCCTGCTTGGGAAAGCTTGGGTGGCTTCAGGGACCGCGGTTCGATCCCCGGCACCCCATGCTGCACCAACCCTGCCCTTGGGACGGGCTGAGCTGGCCATAAAAATGAGTGAATAAACAAATAAAGGTTCTGAAACAAGAAAAAAAAAATTCTTATTAAGAAAAAAAAAAAGTTATTCTCAGGAACAAACCCCGATGCCCACTTTTGCTCTTTGGGTCCCTCCTTACTCTTCCCTCTTGGGTTTCACAGTGAAAACTCCTCTTCCAGCAACACTAGCTCCCCCACTTACCCTCCCAACATACACCATGCCCTCCCCTGGCTGTTACTTTCCTTACTCCTCGTTTGCCTTTCACAGGCTATGGTTTCAGACACAAATTGGGTTCATCATCAAACCCAGGTTCTTTGCTTCCCTTAGGTCTGTCTTTATCTTGACCACGTGTGTCTTCTTCGTGCAAGTCTGCAGCTTTTCTCAGCTGTCATGGAGCCTTTGGGTGACCCTCTGTCCCCAAACAGCTTATCAGTATCAGTCTCGAGAGCAAATGAATCCAATTTCACTTGTGCATCTGTGTTAGAGAAGGTTCTTTTCTCATCTGTCCAATGATATGTCTTCTGCTCTCCTAGATACCTCTCTGTATAGACTGTTCTTCCTGAGGCAGTGCTTTCCTCCTCCTGAGATATGCCACAGCAGAACCACTGGGTGGTGACACTTACCCACAGGGCTCTTCTGGACAGACTCAAGGAGCCCAAGCCATGGGCACACAGATATTGGTGTGTCCCACACTGGTAGCCGGCACCACCTGCAGCGTGAAACCCATCTGGGATGTGATGGAAAAAGGAGGCCTATGTTTTCATTCAGGGCAAGGAGTAGGTGACTGCCACCTCACCCTCACAGACTGAAGGGAACTCTGGTCTTTGCTCCAAAAGCTCAGGTTGGAATTATGAGGCCCATGACACAGAAGCAATGCTGTAGGTGGTACCAACAGGCCATGGTTCTGGGCTCCCTGATACTTCTGTATCTTGAGAGGGGCCTCCAGGGAATGCCTGCTCCTTGGCCTCATCTCCCTAGCTACTCTGGCAGAGTCAAGTCAGCTGTGGTTGGGGTAAGAATGAGAAAATGAGAAGCACCTGGATCTGTCAGATGATGACACCAAGTTTCTAGAACAGCTCCAGGATCCTGGTGAAGATCTCTTCAAGCACTGGGGTTGAGCAGGGCCCTGTCGAGAACTGTTTGCCTGACAACAGCTGCTGAAGTAGGAACCGTGGATTCCCAAAGCATGCATAGTTATGCTAGCTCAGTGGGTGGTAGCCTCTGTCCTACCCACAGAAATGACAGGGCCCCCTCCCCTGTAGCTTGTTGCAACCTCAGAAATCCCAATCTGATACTCACTAAGGTAACACCTTTCTCTGTCAGGATCTGAGGAGTAAAATCTGGAATGAGATCCAGAACTCAGCCTGCACTTCCCTGACAGGGACTGGATGCAGGATCATGACTACAAAAATGAAGAGTAAGATCCAGATTTGGATTTGTTTGTTTCTGATACTTTTGAAGAGTGGTTAATCTTTAATTGCACCTTTTGCAGGTTAATGGTGTTGATTTACTCAGTTTTAATGCAAATAACTTTTCAGAACAACAATCATCTTGTACTGGCCCCAGACACTGTCTCTGGGGAACACTGCTAAGGCCAGTGTCTCTCCACTCTGTAGCCAAGATGTAATCCTGGGCCCACCACTATGGCAGCAGCTACAATCTCAAAATGGCACAGCCAACTCAAACCTCGTCCCCACCTGACAGCCAGAGTGATTGGCTTTTTTAAGGACTCAGACTTTTCTGTCTTTAATTATTGAATGGCTTATATAAGATGCTGTACTGAGCGCTGTGAAAGACATGAGGCAGTAGAGATCCCAAAGCTCAGCCTTCTGTAGTACTCCCTCATAGAATTTGCTCAGCCCAACAGAACCATCACCTATGCAGAAGTGTAATGACTCCTGCACTCAGCCAATTCAAAACCATTACAGTGCAATCTGAAGGCAGTCTAATTCATACAGTTTGTACAACTAATGAATAAAGTAGACAATAGGAATTTCTCTGAACATATTTCATTTATTTAAAAAGCCTCACCATACTAGTCTCCATCTCTCAAATTCAGCTATTTAAATTTTTCCCACTAAGTACCTGCTGTCTGTCAACATATAATAAGGAGACGAGTACTGCAGATAACAGCAGAGAATAAAATAGTCTCTGTGTCTTAGGGAAATTAACAGCTTTGTAACCTGAATATGCATCTTAAACTCTGTCTCATCAATTCAATACAAGGCAAATACAGTGGGAGCAAATGGACCTAGGAGTCACACTGGCATCTGTACAGTTTGACAGCCTCAACATTACTGTGCTACACTGAGATTACAGTTAACTGAAACTTTACAGTGAGTGGCACACTCCTGTAATCCCAGCACTTGGGAGGTGAGGCAGGAGGATTGGTGCGAGTTCTAGACCAGCCTGGGCTACAAAAGTGAGCTCAAGGCCAGCCTGCACTGCATAGTGAGACCCTGTCTCAAAAAGGCAAAACAAAACAAAAAACCCCCCAGGATCTCCACACTGAGTTACATTTCCAGTCTTTTATTTCATTTTTAAACAGGGTCTCCATACTCATAAGTGAAATAAATCAGACTTACATAAGTAAACATTGTACTGTCTCCTTGATGAGAGAAACTGAAAGAATAAATAAGGTCTAAAATGTACAACAGATACTGTGCAATGGGAAGGAGCTGTTGAAAGGGAAAAGGAACTAGGCTGGGGGAAAGGGAAAAGAAAGGAAGAGAAAGGGAAAAAAATGTAAGTTAGTTATACTAGTATCTCTTAGGTCACTGAAAAGGAAGATCTGTGCTAACACGCTTTGGAGAACTTTTTTTTTTTTTTTGTCTTTTTTGAGAAAGGATCTCGCTATGCAGTTGAGGCTGGTCCTGAGCTCACTTTTGTAGCCCAGGCTGGTCTTGAACTCTCACCAATCCTCCTGCCTCAGCCTCCCGAGTGCTGGGATTACAGGTGTGCGCCACCACGCCTGGCAGCATTTTCTATTTATTTTATTTTTCTTGTTTCAGGACCTTTGCTTGTTTATTCACTCATTTTTATGGCCGGCTCAGCCCACCCCAAGGGCAGGGCTGACGCACCATGTGGTGCCAGGGATCGAACTGCCGTCCCTGAAGCTGCCCAAGCTTTCCCAAGCAGGCACTTCAGACCACTGAGCCATCCCTCCAGGCCCCTGGAGAACTTTTTATGCCTATATCTCGTACTCTAAGTAACGACTTTAAAGATCACAGTATGCAGTTAACCACTGTTATTCTACTATTATTTTGTCATTAAAATTGTGTTTTACTTTTTCCTCACAAAATTAAAAAGCAAAATGAAACAGGAGCTCACTGAGTTGCTAAACTGCCTAAGATGGGCTGGAATTTGTGGGAGTTCCTACCTTAGCTTTTCAGAGCATTATGTTTTATTATTTTTTTTTCTTGTTTCAGAACTTTTTTATTTATTTATTTTCAAGGCCAGCTCAGCCTGCCCTGATGGCAGGGCTGGTGCAGCATGTGGTGCTGGGGATCGAACCACGGTCCCTGCAGCTGCTCAAGCTTTCCTAAGCAGGCGCTTTAGACCACTGAGCCATCCCGCCAGGCCCTCTCAGAGCATTATAGGTGTGTACCACCATGCCTCACTACCATGTGAAACTTAATTGCTGCTGTCCACACAAGACCAAATGCTTATGACCAACAGCATTCTGTTTCTTTTACTTACATTTGTTCACCAAAAGCCATCCCCAACCTGTTCTGACAGGTTGTATGTGATACTCAGTTCATAGTTTAATTATCTGTAAACCTAAAAAATATCACCGAAAGAACTATACTATAGTTTTCAGCTGGGCACAGTGAGGCATGCCTGAAATGCCAGCTACTTGCAGCTGAGGCAAGAAGGTCCCAAGTGTGAGGCTAGCCAGGTAATTTAGCAAGATTCTATCTCAAAAAAGGGGGAGAGGGGCCGGGGAGATAGCTCAGGGGCACTAGTATTTGCCTGGCAAGTGCAAGGTCCTGAGTTAGATCCCTGGTTCCAAAAAGGGGGGGGGGGGGAGAAGGCTGGAGATGTGTTTCAGTAATGGAAAGTTTACCTTGCATACTTGAGCCCCTAGGTTCCATTCACAGTACCACAAGGTATAATTTTTATGAAAATGAAGTTGAATATGCATATAGGTAAGCTGCTCTAAGTAAATGTAAGCAGACTAAAAGGGCAGAAAATTATAAAAAATTTAGAAAGACTATGCAGTCTCATTACTTTGAAATGGCTTCAAACTCTCACTCCACTTCAAAAACAACAGGAGCTAAAAATCATAGGTGATTCACCGTTGGGGAAGTTTTATGTAAGAAAGTCAACAAAAATTAGTCAGCAGATCCTTACTAGTAGGACAAGCATTGGTCCTAAAACAGGTGAGTGAAAGAAACATAAGATATGTGCTTTAGTATGTTTAAAATATGCATTCCATTTTTTATAGTTTGACTTTTTATGAATTGGCAAGAATTACAGTAAAAAATAAGACTTCAACGCTAATAGTCTCAGAAAAGCCAAACAAGAATGCTAGCAAGGATACCAGGCTGCAGCTGTGTGATGGGGGAGTAAAAATAAGAATGCAAATCTAAAAAAGTAAACGCTGAAGGGGACTATGGCCCTGTCAATAAAATTGCAAACAGCATAAATGGACCTGGATTTATTTCCCAACCCCCAAAATGCACTTGTACAAAATCATCCCCACTAGAAAATGTGCTCCATGAAAAGCAAGGACTGCCTGTCTTTGCCCACTGATCTGCTCTTCTCCTTACTGGACCTACAAGGGCTGGGGTGAATCTATTCATCTGAAGTAAGTAATTATTTACTCCAGGTGAATGAATCCATTGGATGAACTGGGCACAACACACTGACATTTACAAAAGGAGTACTTGAAATGTGAGCGTGTTAGCTTGACATAAGAGAGGACAGAGTGACTTGATATGCCAGAAAACAAACCCAAGAGACCCAGTTTTGCATCTTCCTCTTTTATTCCTTTTTCCCTGAGAGGCCTACTCTCTAGTGTTCCTGATTCTCAGAGTTTTCAACTCTCTCTCAAGCAAAGAAATAACAGCCAATAAGGACAGGAAAAGAGGCTCGACCTCAGTTATCGAGGAAATGCAAATCAAAAACACATGAGTTTATCACTGCCATACCCATCCTCCTCAAGGGTGAAGTAAAGAGACAGATGCTAACACATGTTGGCTGAGATGCAGAGAAACTGGAACCCTCACACATTGCTAGTGAGAAGATAAATGGTACAGCTGCATTGGAACAGCCTAATTTCTCGAGCAGTTAAACACAGAGCTACCACATAACCTAGCAATTCCACTCCTAAATATATATCCAAGATTACTGAAAGCATATACACATAAAAGTCTGTATGTGAAATGTTCATAATATTATTATAAGAGACAAAAAGTGGATATCCATCAATTTGATAAAGGAAAAGTAAACATGATATATGCATAAAATGAAATGTTTGGCAATAAAAATAATTAACATGTGCAACAATATGAATAAATCTTTGAAGCAATGCTAAGTGAAAGACATCAGACAGACATTGTATGATTCCATTTATACATAGGCCAGGCAACTCTGTAGAGAACAAAAGTCTAAAGCATCTGATAAAGCAAGCTTAGGTAAAGGGTAGGGACTATGGTTCGATCCCCTGCAGCAGCCCTGTCCCTCAGGACAGCCTGAGCTGGACGGACACACACGCACACACACACACACACACACACAAGAAAATACAAATACTGTGCAGAGTGGCGAATGCCTATAATCCCAGCACTCAGGAGGCTGAGGCAGGAGGATCAGTGCAAGTTCGAGACCAGCCTGGGCTACAAAAGTGAGCTCAAGGCCAGCCTCAACTGCATAGCGAGACCCTGTCTCAAAAAGACAAAAAAAAAACCTGTGCAGAAAAAGATTTTTTAAATTTTTATTTATTTATTTATTTCTTGTTTTAGAACCTTTGTTTTTATTTATTTACTTTTAATTTTTTCTTGTTTCAGAACCTTTGTTTGTTTATTCACTCATTTTTATGGCTGGCTCAGCCCGCCCTGAGGGCAGAGCTGGCGCAGCATGTGGTGCCGGGGATCGAACCACGGTCCCTGAAGCTGCCCAAGCTTTCTCAAGCAGGCGCTTTAGACCACTGAGCCATCCTGCCAGGCCCAAGATTTTACTTTTTAATGAGCTTTGGGAACAAAGATATATGTATCTACCAAAGTAGGCTAACTTTAGCTCAGAAGAGTAAGTGCTTGCCTGGCAAGTGTAGGGCTCCAAGTTCAATCCTCATACTGGAAAAAAAGGCTGTATTTTTAAGTCAGAATGACAAAACAGATACACTGACATCTGCCACACTGAGATAGCCATGCCTAGAGCTCTGCACCCTAAAGACACTCATGTATCACAACCGCCTCCTCTATCCTGTGAGCACTTGCATATGTAGAACCTAGAAACTTCACTGCCCTAGTACAATTACAGCACTGCACCTCAATTTTAATGAAGTTAAATATAATGGGACATACTAACTACTAGTAACATATCCAAAGATACGCAACATTTACAAAGTTATACATGGAAATATTTCAGCATATTTATGAAAAACCTGAAATTATATACAGTATTTTGCATATGTATTTATTCTTTAAATCACTGAAAATTTTATTATATTATCAAAGGCAATTTTGGGCAACAAAGGCAAGGCAGGGGCATCACAATCCCCTGCTGTGAAATTATAATATAAAGTTACTGTGGCAAAACAAGCATGGAACCAGCAAAAATAACATTCATGAATCAGTGGAACAGCTTAGAGGATGCAGGCACAACTACACACACACACAGCCACCTTATCTTTGACAAAGGGACTAAACATATTCACTGGAGGAAAGATAGCTTCTTTAATAAACGATACTGGAAGCCAGGCGTGGATTAAAACTAGTCCCTTTTCTCTCAGCATGCACTACACTAAAAGTCAAAATGGATCAAAGATCTAAATACCAAAACAGAAACACTACATCTGCTGGAAGAGAGAATAGGTAGAACTTTTGAAGACACTGGTACAGGGAAAGGCTTTATGAGCAAAACACAAATCACAGAAGAAATAGCACAAAGAATCAGCGATCTCATCTTATAGAAATGCTTCTGCATAGCAAGAGAAATCAACAGGAAGAGACCACCTACAAAATGGAAAAAATGCTGCTAGCTGTTCTTCAAAGGACTAATATTTAGGATATATAAAACATTCAGAAAAATCAGACTCCCCAAATTTAAAGACCTAGCTTGAAAATATACATCTGAAATGATCAGCCCCTTCTCAAATGAAGAAGTAGAAATGGCAAATAAGTACATAAAAAAATCTTCAACATCAATGGTCATTTGAGAGATGTAAATTAAAACAACACTGAGGGACTGGGGAGATAGCTCCGAGGCACAAGTGCCTGCTGGGCAAGTGCAAGGTCGTGAGTTCGAACCCTGGTCCCACAAAAAAAAAAAAAAAAAAAAAAACACTGAGATTCCATCTCACCTCAGAAAGAATGGCTATCACCAAGAAACAAACGCTATTGTTATTGGCTGTGGTGAGAAAGGAATGCAATAACAAATGCTGTGGGGAAAAAGGAACCTTTTTCCACTGCTGGTGGTAGTTACACTGGTGATACCACTGGAAATGAGTGAGGAGATTCCTAAAAAAAACCTAAAAGCAGAGGATCTATTCGACCCAGCTATTCTATACTTGGTATCTTCCTGAAAGAATTAAAAGCATCATACCACAGTGATATATACACACCCATATTTATAGTGGCACAGTTTATAATAGCTAAATCTTGGAAACAGCCCCAGTGGCCATCAATCAATAAATAAAGAAAATATAATCTGGGCATGGTGGCACACACCTGTAATCCCAGCACTTGTGAGGCTAAGACAGGAGGATCAGTGCGAGCTTGAGACCAGCATGGGCTACAAAAGCGAGCTCAAGCCCAGCCTGAACTGCACAGTGAGACCCTGTCTCAAAAAGACAGGAAAAAAAAAAAACAAACAAACAAAAAAAAAAAAAAAAAAAAAAAAAAAAAAAAAAAAAAAAAAAAAAAAAAAAAAAAAAAAAAAAAAAAAAAAAAAAAAAAAAAAAAAAAACAATGGAGGGGCCAGGGAGATGGTTCAGTAGAGTAAGTGCTTGTCTGGCAAGTGCAGGGTCCTGAGTTCAATCCCCAGCACCTCAAAAATAAACAAATAAATAAAATGTAGTGCTACTCAGACAAGGACAAACATGAGACATTTCTAAGTAAATGATGCACCTTGAGACCATACACTTAAGTGAAATAAACTGGACATGTGTGTAAATACCATATTTTTTTCTGGTATGGGAAATCAAAAGTGTAAATAAAGACCAAAATGTGTAATATGTGTTGTAAAACAGGAAGAAAATGTTCAAATGAAAAGGGGAGCTAGAGAGGGGGATGGACAATGGAAGGGAAAAGAATAGAAAAATATAGACACAAAGCTTTTGTAAATAAAGAGAAGAGGGGTTGAAGGGAGGGTAGAGGAATGAAAAAATTTTTTTTTTAGTCCAGATCTATTTAAAATCAATCCAGGTACAATTCTCCAAATAAATGTGATCATTATATATACCTAAAATGTATCAATAAGCTTGTTTTTTAAATCAATACACTTAAGTTGACAAAAAATTTTAAATGCAGCTGGGTGTGGTGATGCACGCCTGTAATCCCAGCACTTGGGAGGCTGAGGCAGGAGGATTGGTGTGAGTTCGAGACCAGCCTTGGCTATAAAAGTTAGCTCAAGGCTAGCCTGAACTGCATAGTGAGACCCTGTCTCAAAAAGACCAAAACAAAAACAAAATTTTTAAAAAATATATTTGGTACAGGGTCTCACTATACAGCTCAGATTCATAGTGGTCCTCCTGATTTCAGTCTCCCTAGAGCTGGGATTACAGATGTGTGCCACCACATCTGGACTCAGGGGCCAGCTCAGCATGCCCGAGG
>PVJA010025600.1:0-30605 GCA_004027025.1 Myocastor coypus
TTTTGAGACAGGGTCTCACTGTGCAGTTCAGGCTGGCTTTGAGCTCACTTTTGTAACCCAGGCTGATCTCGAACTCACAACGATCCTCCTGCCTCAGCCTCCCAAGTGCTGGGATTACAGGCGTGAGCCACCACGCCTCCTGATTACTTTTATGTAGAATCTTCTGCCTAACCAGAAAAGAAAAATGCTAATTTTCTTATAAAGGACAAGAATTGGTACAGAAATTAAGACTTTAAAAAAAAATAGTAGCTTCTGAACTTCTGACATGAAAAAAAAGAAAAGAAAAAAGAAACAGGGCAGATAGTGTCTAAGGGAATTTCTTCAATTTTATATACATATCTGTATATTTATGTGGAAAGAATCGTGGAAATTCGGATCAAAGTGGCAAGGTGAACTCGGAGGAGAGGCCAAAAACAACAAAGGACACAGGGCAGGACAGAGTGTAACCTGTGTTTTCCTCTCTTTCCTATTTTTCAGAGGTTTATTTTGATTTGTCAAGATGTATGTTTTTATTTACGCTATTCTAGTTAATACATTTCTTGCCATGGCTTGAATATTTCAAATATTTCTCCTGCCCTATTCTTTCCCCTTCCTTTTTTTTTTTTTTTTTCAGTCTGTGTCCAAAAATACACATATGTTAGATTCTTACTATAATCTATATAATTCTTAGGCTTTTAATTTTCCAGTGCTGTTTTCAGCTTTGGCAAGATTTCATTTATTTATGTATTCTGATCATGTACTTTTTACCTTCATCTTAATCTATACAATAAAGCCACCTGCCATTCTGTGAATTTAATTTTACTTAAATTTTTGAATCTACCAATGTATTAAAATTCTTTGATTGGATGAACTATTTATTTATTTATTTATTTATTTATTTATTTATTTATTTATGGTATCTTAGGGAAGGCTCCACAGGATGTTCAGGCTCCACTACTAGTTTGGAACCACAGTGACCTCCCTGTCTACAGCCTCCCAAGAGATGGGATTACAAGCGTGTGCCATCACACCTAGTCTCAATTGCTGTCTCAGCGTGCCCTTCAAGCAGGGCGGGCATGACAGGCCTGGGGCTTAAACTCCCCGCCCCTGTGCCTGCTTGCAGGCACTTTAATCCACTGAGCTATTTGGCTGCCCTTGAATAAACTTTAGTTAGGATTCTGAATCCTTTTGTAAGTTTTTCTGTGCATGTTCAGTGTACCTTGAACAATGTTATGTCAACTTAGAAAGAACCTCCCACCTTGAAGTCTGATGCTGTTTTCTCTCTTACCCATGATATTTCCTCTTAGTAGTCTGCTGCCCCTAGACCTGCCTCTGCTTCTTACATATGTTTCTATGTCCCTATGTAGAGCTTTGTTCGTCGGGGATATTGCAAGACACTTTCTGAACCCTGACCATTTAAATTCTTAAAAAAGGAAAATAAAAACTAGTCTGAAAATTAGTTCCCAATTCACCATTGATCCCAGTTTCTCTCCACCAGTGCAGAATCACCTCACCTAGGATGATGGTTGACCTAACCCTTTCACAAGTAACACTGAAGAACCTTTTCTTGCACTGTAATGTTTTCACAGCTACCTACATATCTCTTGGTGCACAATGTTTACAAATTGGTAAGTGTTTATATTGTGTTCTTTTTATGTTCTGTTATTTTGTCTCATAGATAGAACTTTTTCAGAACTTCATGAAGATTCTAATCATAAAGTTTGGTATGTTTTCTATTCTGTTTTTTAATAGAATTTCTCTTCTCTTTCCTATTGCACTGAACCCTCATAAGTGTTATTTACTAAAGAGGAAAAATTTAATCAGAACATGAGTTCTCCATAGGTGGGTAATATTTGATGATTTGAAGATTCCTAGGGTAAGAAACTACAGTTCCAATGATTAGAGTGATGAAACCCTAAACTCTAGAATGTAGGAGAACTTTCCAGTGTGTCAGTTGATTCTTTTCAGTTTATTTTTCAATGTACTTTGGCAAAGCTTATTGTTTTCTTTTGTCAGTTCATCATATATCCTTTAATCATTCCATAATAATGAGGAGTGGGGAATAGCTCTGTTTAACATAGGTAGAATTTAAAAAACTTACAGTCAAAACATTCTTCAGAAGAAATTCTCTCTGTTCATGAAAATAGGGAGCTTTTAGTAAATTGTGTTTTAATTCATTTATTTGAATATTCATTTTTAAATGTTCAGAAATGAGTCTTTTGTTTTAAAATCCTGTTACTGTTTCAATGCAAATATACCGTATCATCAGATACCGGGCATGCTAAGTATTTCTATAGCATTATAGTACCTTATATTTTAGAAATTCCATTCATGGTAACTTTCTATTTGCACTTTTATTTATTTCATGCAAGTTCTAAAGATGGAATAAAAGCCACCATTAATTCATATAATTGTATTGTAATTACAAAAACTTTTGCTTAAATCATCATGAATATGATACAGAATTGGGCGGAATTTGCTACAAATATGATTGAATGATAATTTTTGAGAGGCATGAAGAAGTTAATTAAGCAGAGCATTTGAAGCATACACTCACAGAAAATAAATGAAAAACAGAGCCTGGTCATTAGAAGAGAGTTCTAAATGAAGTTAGACCATCCTCAGAATAGTCATGTAGGAAATATATTCCTAGTGTTGGTCCTGCTACCCCACTGGTAAGCTATGTAGGACGGCAAAGCATTTACATGGGTTTAAAGATTCGATGTGTGAGCTGATTAATAGGGCACTTCATCAGAATGGGGGTGGGAAGAGGTGCAATGTCCAGGAGGAAAATTTTCAGATCCCAGTTTATAGGCTTAGTGATTTAAAACATCTTTGTTTATGTTTAAATCTATCTTTTATTTTGACCTTCATTTATATTTTGGGTTTCTCATGTAAGAAAAATGTGTAATATTTCAGTTTGGATGCCTGTTTTCTTCATTTACTTTCATAGTCTCAAGGTATATTCATTTGCCTACAAATGATCCATCCATCTTCTTGGGAGTGTAGTGTTCTACTGTATGTGCTCTGGCTTGTTTGGGCCTGTCCCCTTCAAAGCCTCATGTGGTCATAAGTGGGGCCTCTCAAAAGTGCTTGAATTTAGGGTATGTGGATATAAAGGCTGTGATCCTGGATAAAGGGTATGGATAATGGAATTCCCACCCTGAATGTGGGTAACATCAACCAGTAGTCTTATGGCAGCTGGGATGGAGTATAAAGGGGCAGATGTAAGGCAGACTTGTTCCTTCTACTGCTGCTTGCTTCTTTCTGTCTTCTGCCTGCTTCATCATGAACTGTTTTTCTGCTACAGTGACTCTTCCACACCACACTGACTGAACACCAGCCAACTATCAATGGAAATATCCACAAACATTGAGCAAACATAAACCATCGATCTTTTAACTTGTGGGTGTCCTGTATATTGTCTCCCCACAAGGAAAGTAACTAAGACAATATAAAAATACCACAATTTCTTTTTCTATTCATCTGTTTATGAACATATAGACTTCTTCAGAACTTAGGTCCTGTTGAACTGTGCTATTATGAACACAGGTGTGCAAATATCATTGTATGATGATGTTTTCTAACTTCTGAGAGGATACTTTGTAGGAAAAGTACTACTAAGGGATTGAATGGAATGTTTCGCTTCAGTTTTTTTTAACAAATCTCCATATTAATTTCTCATATTGGTCTTACTACTGTACACACCCAACAACAGTGCAGAAGGGTTCCTTTTCACAGTCTTTTCAGCATATGTTATTATCTTTTTTTTCTTATTGAAAGCCAACTTTTCTGTAGTAAGATGGAATTGCCATGCATTTTTCAAATGATCAATGGTCTTGAATATATTTCTGTATTTATTGAGCATTCATATTTCTTCTGTGAAGTCTATGCTCATCTCAATTCACATTTTTGATTGAGTATTTTATTTCAGCAGTGCAATTTTTCAAGTTCTCAATACATCCTAAGTATTAGTCACTTAAAGAATATATTGTAGTTTGTTTATGGATGCCCTGTTTCAAGCCTCATGAAGTCAATGGGCAGGTTTCTCAGAGGAAACTTAATCTTGAGTTTGTGTTTGGCTCATTTTCTCATGCTGGGATTGGAGAATGAGTACTATGGCAAACTTCTGCAGGTGGACAATTAGTTTTCCCAGAATAAATTATGAAGAGTCTGTCCTCCCTCCTTAGGGGTAATTACTTTTAAATCGTCATATTTGAAAGCATGAACCATGGATAAAGAAAACTTTTGAGTCATAAAAAAACATTTCATCATACCTTTCTATCCTTACTAAAGCATATTAAAATATTGTATTGCTGCAAAATTAATGCTCCATTTATCAATGACAGAATATAGTGGTATAAGATAAAATGTCAGCTTTGTGATATATGCTTACAAAAACAAATGTACTTGCAACCAAAATATATACCCTTCTTTCCAACGGACTAAAAATTAACATGAATATATTAGACTTTTAGCTGAAAAGCTAGTGACAAATAAAAAGATTTTATTAATATTTTAAGATGTATAATGCAAATATACAAATAAATGACATATAATGAGGAATCCCCAAAGTTTTGAGTTTTCCATCTAATAACCAACACTTACTAAGTGCTGAACATTTATTGTACATTTTATAATTTAATTATTACTATAAGCATATAAGGTACAAACATTTTTTACATATTCAGAGTTTGAAAATAGGTATAAAATGTTAATTAACTTTATTGATAAGTTGCATAGCTTAATTTTGAGCTGGGATTATCTAACTATAACAGTTGTGTTAGTACTAATGTATGCTATTAATTATTTTCAACGTATTTGACCATGGCCCAGGACATTTAATTGTAACTGGTGTAATAAAAGCAATTCAGATGTAGCTTTTTCCCTGTATATGTTACGTTCTAATAAGGAAAGTAGGCATCAGGTAATGGAAAAAGATATTCAGAAACAACTCCTACACATCTGGCATGCATAACACCATTGATGTTTTGGAGTGGATTATGTGCTCAGATTTATACATATTGAACTTAACCTGAAATTGTCCATTTAGTTATGATGTGCATTGGTTACAAACTTAGAAGGGGATTCAAAAGATACACTGGCTTTTGAAATTTCCTGCTTGATAAGAACGTCTTATGAAAAACAATCAAAACAGGCAAATCACATAAGGTGTGCCAAAGGATAAACCTGAAATGAGATGCAGGTGACAGTGTAATATTGTCTATTACAGCTTGTGTCTAGATGTTAACCTTAATGACTCATATAAACTCAGTTAGGGATTTTCAGAGTTGGCTGGATCTAGGGTGTATAATCCTGGGATTAGATTGTGATACTGGAATCAAGGTTGTATGTGCTTGCTAAATTAGTCTACTGATGTGTTTGGCCCACCTAGTTCTGACAGTGGATCATGGAAATGCCCACTCTGAGTATGAGTCCACAAAGAGCAGGTAATCGGAAAAAGAATAGAAAGTACAAAAAGAGCACTCCTGTGGTCACTCATAGCTCCACACTTGCTGTCATGTTGCCTTCTGTCTTCGGCCTGTCATGAGTTGTTTCTCCTCTGCTATGCCACCCTGCCTTGGAGCCTATCAGGTATGAAGTAAAACTTCTACAAATTGTGAGCCAAATAAACCTTTCCTCCTTTAACTTTGGGTGCTAGGTATTTTTGTTTCACTAATGAGAACAGAAGCTAAGACAATCACCAATAAAATCAATAGGACATAGTACTGGATAGAGAAAACTGAATATCACTACATGTCTCTTGACTCAGCTAGGTGTACTGGATTTGGGATAAGTTATCTCAAATGGTCACATAACAACTTCAAGTTAGACTGTTCTTACAGATCTCCTAACTGTACTTATCAGCAGCATTACAAGGCCTTTGGTGGCACCACAGTTCAATATTCAGGCAGAAATTAACATGGTGACAGATGCCTGTAATCCCAGCACTTGGGAGGCTGAGGCAGGAGGATCACTTTGAGTTTGAAACTAGCCTGGGCTACAAAAGTGAGCTCTAGGCCAGCCTGAACTGCATGGTGAGACCCTGTCTCAAAAAGACAAAAAAAAAGAAGAAGGAAAGAAATAAAACCAACACACTTTCACTTGAACCGTAGTGATTATAGAATAAAGGACAAACTATTGTAAAATACGTGATTGATGTATTGATGAAAATGATTGATGATGATCACAAAGAAAATAAATAAAAAATAAGTTTTCTCTCGGTATAGCCTTGCTCAATGCCTGAGGCTGTTAAGTCTCCTTTTGTATTAAATTTTAATGAAATTTAAGATATATTTTAAAACTATAAATAAAAATCTATAAAAAAATAATTATTTTTCTTACCACAGCTTGGAGGACTAAGACAAGTGCATGTCAAAACCAATTTTTACATTTAAGATTTTATACAGTTTCAGCTATATTTTTAGAAAATCTTTTCAGCAGTTTTTAAAATATATAAAGACACTACAAAAGACTAGTGCAGTGAAAATATTCATTAAAAGTTAAAGATTTTACTATATTGCCATATTGATCCACAACTTGTTCTATATTAATATAGGCAACAAAATTGCAATACAATTATTTTTCAAAATTTATAAACTATTGACTTGCAATGTATTTCATCCTGAAAAGATACTTCTCAGTCACTTTCCAATATAGACTAATTTCTCTTAATTTTGTTCTATTGTCTTTTCTCTCAAGTGCAAGTTGTCATACGAGTTCAAATTTTATTCTTTGAGAACTTTTGCTTCGAAGCATATGTAAAGAGTTTATCAAACATTGGCTCATTTTGGCCTTCCCTAGATTATAGTCACATTTATGTTGTACTATTAATCATTTACATGTCAATAAAAAATCCATTGCATTAGAACCAAAGTCAGGGTACCAATTTGGAGAAATTGCCAAATAGCAGATAGTGCTTTAGATACTTAGTAAACACACATCTAATGAGTAAGTCTCCTACTATTGTAACCATGAGTCCAGTACTCATTATTCATGAAATGGTGATATCAGTCTTTGAGGCATTTTTCTAAAAGAAAAACATGTCACAATATATGTAGAACATTTGAAATGTAAGCAATCAACAATATTAGAAAATCTCTACTCTCCACAGGATCTGTTACAGCCTGTTTGTAAACATCCTTCCAACGTGCCATGCAGTCATAGGTCTAGCTCTTTCAAGGGTGGCTGGATCTAGAGTGGGTGATTTTGGGATTAAGAGGCAATCACTGAATTAGTCCACTGATTGGTGTAGAAGCTGGCCCAAGCAGGGTTGCCTAGATAGAATATAAACAGGACAGAAAGATGATGTTCTTTCTCCTCATTACTGCATTCTGCTTGCTAGCAACCATTTCTCAGCAGACAGAGGCTGGACCCAGTGCACTATCTTGGTCAAGATAAAACTTCTTTCCTTCAACTGTATCAGATATTTCATCTCAGCAAGAAAAAAGGAAGACAATCTCTGGTTCACTAGTTTTTGGTTCATTGATTTTGCTTATTTACACTCTCTAAAGGCAATTTCAAAAGAAAATGTAGGCGTTTTTTTCATAAAATATCGCTGTAATTAAGACATGAAAAAATACACCATCATGAAAAGTACAGAATTTTATCAACAATAAAGTTAACCCTAAAATAAAGTCAAGCAAAAGCAGAACAAAAATTAGGATAACATGGTGAGAGTTAAGTTGAGTGTGATGGCACTAACCTGTTATTCTAGCACTCTGGAGGCTGAATCAGGAGGATTATTATGAGTTTGATGCTAGTCTGGGCTACAAAGTGAGCCCAAGGCCAGTCTAAATCTCATTGTGAGATCCTGTCACAAAAAGAAAAAAGAAAAAAAAATGAGATTTAATGTACAGTGCTTTTCATTTTTACCAACAATGCAATAAAAATTACAAATCAAATACAAAAAGTTAAGAAAAAGTAAATAAGGTTTATATTTGGAAAAATCAAACAAATGTGCATATGAGACGCTCACATGTCAGAAGAAGATCAATGAAACTGAAGATGTAGCTCAAAATAACAACGAAATCAATGAAATTTCGCATGGGAGAATAAATGGAAAATGTGTCTTAGCCTATAGTGATTGAAGTATTTTAAGTGGAATTCCAAAATCTTCCCCACCAAATATCTGCTCCATAACCTTAGGTTTGAGTTTCATAAAATCTTCAGATAAATGGTAAACTATGTATTATTCCAAAAGACTAAGAAATCATACAGACAAATGTGCCAAAATAATTTGTAAAGTTAGTATTGATTTCATAATAAAATAAAACAATGAAAAAGACATTTAACAACTCAGATTTTTTTAAGAAAATCACTCATGACTACTTATCATTTACTTTAAGATTTCAGGAATATGGGTTAGGGGTGTAGCTCGGTGGCATCAGCGCTTCCCTGACAAGTGCAAGATTCTGAGTTCAATCCCTTGTATCACAGAAAGAAAGAAAGAAAGAAAGAAAGAAAGAAAGAAAGAAAGAAAGAAAGAAAGAAAGAAAGAAAGAAAGAAAGACTGAAAGAAAGAGACAGAAAAAAAAGAGTTCAGGAAATTTTTCACATTAAAACATACGTTAGTATTTTAACTCGACTGAAAATTAAGCAAAAGTGAAAATGTTATCCCCACAGATGAAGAAATTCAAGCACAGCTCACAGAGAAGAGGAGTAGTAAATTTACAAACAATGGAGATAATGAACGTAAAGGATGTTTGCAGAGAGACAAAAACCATATACAGAGCATATAAAAAATAAAAAGATACATAAATACCAATGAAGCAAGGATTTTAAAAGTAATAGTGTTAACTTTCATGTAACAAAGAAAGTGAATGGTCATTTTTTAATAAAGAAAGCACATAAAAAAGTAATCATCTCCTGGCGATAAAGAGGACGAATACAGAGGTATGTGAAATGACAGTGCAACATCCTGAAGTGTAGTTGTGTGTGTGTACTTTTGACTTTTGCATCGATTATATTTCACAAACTAAAACCAAGTCAAAATAATTTTAATTACTTTTAGTAAGAAATTACAATGTGACAATTTCAAAACACATTAGTAATACATTCTCAATAATTGATACAATGTATATTGTTGTCCTCATTGTAGTTGTACAGGGCACAGGGTGTAGACGTGAAAAAATTTCTAATGGTGTTTGGTACAATAGATTTATTCACTTAGATCTAAGAGAAGGTAGTTGTATACATAGTCAAATGTCCATAATTGCAGTGTGTTACTGACAAAACCAGCAATGTTGGAAGCTGTAGATTTGAGCCTTTTACAGCTCAGCATACTAAACTACCATTGCGTTTTATGCATCATATATAAACTTTTCTGCTGGCAGGTTAAGGGCAAGTTAAAACAAGACCTGTATAACAAAGAGTGTAGTTTTTGTATATCCCAAGGTCAGTAAAATCCCCTCAGGATTTACTTTGGAACCATGTACAGTGCTTTGTAGAACTATTGTCGGTGTTATCTGGATGAGTCACGGCCATTACTTGACCAGTTTGCTCTCTGTGAAAGCCTGAGAAAATGTTTGCTCTATAGGTGGCTCTCCTTAGCCATTCTATATACCTTCAATCCCTTTCCTCTGTGGTCCCCTATTCTCTTTGAACAGAAAATTTGGGAAACTGTTGACTTATAGAACGTTATAGCACAGGCTCTCTTATGTCCTGAGTCCTCACTGACCCTGAAGGGCTAGGGCCAAAATGTTGGCTATACTTGTAGCCCTTCTTTTTCTCTAATTTTTGGTCTGTAAATTTATAAGCTTAGCCCTCCAGAAGAAAAGCTTAGTGATACTATTACTCTAGAACATGAATGCTTGAGCTTAATATCACTGTCTTTCTGAATATCAAACATCTTAGACATAAGTTGCAATTGGCATTTTCCATCAATCATTCCAACAAATCTCAATATAATGTGACAAAAGCAGTTACACAGTTTTCTACAGATATTTAGAAACGTAAGCATATACCAAATTTTAGCCTGTCCATCCTTTGGCATTTTTCCTAGTCTTTTACTCTCATTTAATATCCTTTTTTGCTTTCTTGTAAACCAACCATTTACTTGAGAAACAGTATAATAGTAACTGAGATTATATTAGAAGCAGCACACATCTAAAAGACCAGAATGACAGGCATTCCAAGGATAGTTTTAGTGTTACATATGGCTATCATCAGTGTCAAAACCTTTTGAGTTTGCTTAGGACCATTGTCTAATCCATCCTGTGTATATAAGTGTGTAGTTTTCTTCCTGATGTTTCCTCTCTTTTCTGCTTGCAGTCACTTTGCTGTATCACCCCTAAGTCTTTGATTTCCACTCAGCTGTGTTATACCTCTCCATTTTCGTTTCTTCTTTTGAGTTCTTACACTATGGAGACTATATGACATTTATACATGTAGGTCTGGTTTATTTCACTTATGAGTATATGTTCAAGATACATCCATTTATACATGAAATTTTCTAGCCTAACAGGTTACAAAGTCAACACACAAAAGTTCATGGTATTCCTCTATACAGATAACAAAAACACTGAGAGAGAAATTAGAGAAACAATACCTTTTATGATAGCACTGAAGAAAATGAAATACATAGGAATTAACCTAACTAAAGAAGTAAAAGAACTTTTCAATGAAAACTACAGCACTCTGAAAACAGAGATCCAAGAAGATTTCAGAAAATGGAAAGAAAAACAAAAAAGAAAATGTAAAGATATTCCCTGCTCCTGGATAGGAAGAGCCAACATTGTGCAGATGGCGATACCACCTAAATTGTTATACATATTTAATGCAATACCTATCTAAATACCATCAACTTACCTCACAGACCTGGAAAAGTCATCCCTAAAATTTATTTGGAAACAAAAAAGACCCAGAATTGTAAAGACAATTCTGGGCAACAAAGGTAAGGCAGGAGACATTACAATTCCTGAACTAAATTATACTACAAAGGTACAGTGATAAAATCAGCAGAGTAATGGCAAAAGATAGACCTGAGGATCAATGGAATAGATTAAAAGATTCAGAAGCAAATACAAACACACTCAACCACCTTATTTTCTACAAAGGGGCCAAACATATTTACTGGAAGAAAGATAGCCTCTTTAATAAATGGTGCTGGAAAAATTGGCTTTCTACATGCCAAAAAATAAAACTTGACCCAGGTCTATCACCAGTACACTAAACTAAAGTCAAAATGGATTAAAGATCTAAATAATAAAAGAGAAACATTAAATATCCTAGAAGAGAAAGTGGGAAAAAACCTTGAAGACACTGGGGTAAGCAAAGAGTTCATGAACAAAAATCAAAATGCACATTTAACACTTGAAAAAATCAGCACCTAGGACCTCCTGTGGCTAAGAAATTTTTTCACCTCAAAATAAATTGCCAACAGAGTGCAAAAAAAAAAAAAAAAACCTAAAATTTTTTAAAAGATGTTAACTAATAAGTATTCAGACAAAGGTCTTCTATCTAGAATTTATAAAGAACTAAAAACCATTAGTATCCTAAAATTCAAAGACCTAATCTAGAAAAGGGCATCTGAAATGAATACACACTTCTCAGAGAAAGAAATTCAGCAAGCCTATAAATAAATGAAGAAATGCTCCACATCGCTAGCCATTCATGAAATGCAAATCAAAACAACACTTAGATGCCATCTCACCCCAGAAAGAATGGCTATCATAAAGAAATCAACCAGCAACAAATGCTGGAGAGGCTGTGAGGAAAAAGGAACCCTTCACTGCCGGTGGGAATACAGACTGGTGCAACCATTATGGAAAGCAGTATGGAGGCTCCTTAAAAAACTAGAGCCAGAAATCTCATTCAATCCAGCTATCCCCCTACTGGAAATTTTCCCAGAAGAGCTGAAAACATCATACCCTAGTTACATCTGTGCACCTATGTTTATAGCAGCCTAATTTGTAATAGCCAACACTTGGAAACAACCAAAATACCCATCATCTGAAGAATAGTTGAACAAAATGTGCTATCTTTATACAATGAAATTTTATGCAGCTATAAAGAATGATGAGCTAGAAGATTCCAAAATAATTTTTTAAAAGAATCTTTATTTTTTAATGAAACCAAAAAAATAAATAAGACTGTCCTAAAATTTGTAAACACAAAGCACAGTAATCTGTTATTCTACTTGGAATACATTCTCAGAATAAAAAAATAAGCCCATGGGGTTGTGCAATGCTTATCAGTAGGTCATTCTGCATAGTAGTAGTAGTAGTAGTAGTAGTAGTAGTAGTAGTAGTAGTAGTTGCTATTGTTGTTGTTGTTGTGTGTGGGTGTGGATGTTGTTTTAGGACAAGGTCTAAGGGATCTAGAAGGTCTCACTACATAGTAGATTAGACTCATGGTGATCCTTCTGTGTTCAGCCTCCCAAGAGCCGGGATTACAGGAGCCTGCCACCACACCCAGTCTCAATCACCCTCTCAGCTCACCCTGGGGGTGGAGCCAGCAACACATGCTGGGGATCAAACTCCAGCCACTGTGTCTGCCTAAATCCACTGAGCTATTTGGCTGGCCCTCTTCAGTAGTAGGAGTTTTTTTCGGTGGGGAGGGTCTATAGGGTGTTCAGGGTTCCACTACTAGACTAGACTCGCATTGATCTGCCTGTTTACAACCTCCCAAGAGCTGGTATTATAGGTGCACACCACCATGCCCAATCTCTTGAGCAATAGTTTTGGTATAGCAATTATGAAGCTATTTTATGATCATCGTAAGACTGAAGACTGTCTAAACATTTTGAGGACATTTTTCAGTTTTACCCTGAAAAAGAAAAAGGTTACCTAGAAGAAGTACAAAATAGAGGGGAAGCTGTAATGATGGATTTGAATTGGAGATATTGATATGAATTTGTAATTTGAGCCTTCAAAATTCAATAATGTCTGATATGGAATATATTAGATATGGAAAGATCTAGAGGCACTGATGTCTAAATCATTTGACTCCCCTTCTTAAAGTGTCCTTGGAGAACTAGAATTCTGTTGCTGAACTACGAAAGATATAGCATATAGTGTTGTTCTAGAAAGTGAGGAAGAACTTTAAAGCAGATGTGATTATATTAAAATGAAACAAAAGTTAAGCTTGAAAGAACTTTTGACAGTTCATTCTATAACAGTGTAGATGTATTCCTGGGACCTAGAAGGAAAAAGGAAAGTCTAAATGAATAGAGAACTCATCAAACCTCTAAAACTTCCTGTACTAAACTCTTTATTTTTTCTCTAAATATTTAAATACAATTTACTAGGAAAAATCATTCAACATCTTACCCATTTCTTCATGACTACCGGAAACTAACTGCTCATTTAGCTGTGACAAAGACAGTCAGTGTGACAGTGTTACTAATGGAGACCTGGCTCTTTTGAAAGTTTAATTTAAGATGAAGCCCTTTCCAATGAGTAGAGGTAGTACTAAGCTCATTTCCCCAAGACTCATCCCTCCTAATATGTTTCTTATACTTAGACTGTTTTAAGAATAGTGCAGTCTGTGGCATACGTTTTCATTAATTAACCGATTCCACTAGTAAGGTATACACATCTGTGAAAATTCAGTGATAAGACATGAAATCTACCATTAATTTATCTATAATCTAGAGGAAGATAAATTTTTTAAATGACATACAAAATTTTTTGTATATATTTTGCGCATTTCAGCCATTCTTTCTATAACCAAATGTGAAACCCCGATATTCTATTGAGAATTGATTATGATGGGAGCCATACTTAATCATAAATAAATGACTGCAATCATTTACTGCTGAAAGATGCTTAGAAAACTTGGGAAGCCATTTGTAATTGAGTCTCACACATTGCTCTCCCCACTGACACCCAGTAGGAAATCCTTCAAGAGTTATGAATTGATGGAAGAGGCTCTATAGCAATGGAAATGAAAGCTATAATTGTTCTTGCCATTTGCTAGACCCTTTGGAATACTTTGGACACTAACTACTAAAATAATCTTTCTATTTTACAATGGAGTTGCACAAGGCACATTGAATGGTAACAGTTGATGAATTATCAACATAGTTTTCATAATAAGTTTGACTCAAGAAATTATTTGATGCCTAATGATGTCTTGAGGCTCTCAGCTACTCCAAATGTTTAGCTTTATTCAAATAAAGAGCATGTTGTCACAAGATAAAACAGCTATTCTCAAACCATAGGGACCTTATTAGTGGTTTCCCATTGTTCCATATATCTCTGTGGGCCACAGATCTTTTCAGCATATTTATGTGTGATGACTCATAAAGACCCAAGCGGTGGGGCAGCTTGCACTACAGTCTGGACTTGCTTTAAACTCTTTCTGTCCCTGGCTCCTGTCTAAACTAGCAGCTTGCAGACAAATACTGGCAAGAACTGGAGAATCCTACAGAGTTCGTGAGATGGCAGTCACAGTGTAGGGAGGCAACTTAGCCAATACTCAGTGGATTCAGGCATTTATGTGATATTCATAGAGCAACTTTTATTAATCAGCAAACAAGAGCAGATGCACAGCTACTTGGTCGTACAACAAAAAGTAACTTTTTTGGCATTTTAAAATTTCTCAACCAGCCTTCCTGGAACAATGCTGTATTTTAAAAAAAAAATTCACATATTTTTGAAGAGTAATCATTACCTTTGAAATTTGATGATCCAAGATTGCAAAAAGAGGAAAAGAAAATATCACATCTTAAGGTAGGTGAAGCCTTTTCAAGCAATACTTACAGAGTCCTACAAACCTAGAAAGGGCATAAATCTAAAGAAAAAGCAAAGGACTAGATTTTGCAATTGATTCCTATAGTTGAGGAGATAAAAATTGGAGTCAAGTAGAGTGATATTTAATTCATAACATAATAATGATCACTGAAAATAATAACATTTTGAATAAGCATCTTTGCTCCATTAGGTAGGAAGAAATATGAGAATTCTGCAGTTATTAAGTGTGTGTATGTCAAATATGGATTTTGAAAATAGAAAAATAACCACAGTGTGAGTTTGACCCCAAACAACCATGTGAGACAAAAACGGGCCAAAGTTTCACCTATCCTCTGGCCTTTATGTGGGCCTAGCATAGCACACAAATTATAAAAGTCTTCTGAGTTTTGAGTACATGTAAAGTTGGCACCCGCTAGTCCTAGAAGGCCTGGATCTGTATCCGTCTGTAGAGTAAAAGCTCCGGTCATCCAAGTTATCCAGATATATTGGAACAAGCCATTTCCAAGATGGTTCACACTTACTTAAAAAAATATTGTTGAGCTGGGAGATCCCTTTGTGGTCCAAGTGCCTGCCCAGCCAGTGCAAGAACCTGGTTCAATCCCCAGTAATGTATGTCCTGCTGATCCCAGCACCCCAGGTGTGAAGGGGCTTTCACTGAAATCAGCCACATGGAGGATAACTGTAATCCCAGCACAGCAGTGATGGTGGTGGTGGGGGTGACAGGAAGATGAAGGTGTGGCAGTGGAGGTGCAGAAATGGGAGAGTCGGGGTTGAGGGGTGGAAGGGGAGGGATGAAGGCATGTGAACCAGGAGGAGCACTGCGAGCCTGAGCTGCATAGCAGAAAGAAAAAGTCATAAAGAACATTGTTCACTGACATGTCTTGATACTTAAAAATTCTTACTTTACTCTTCTTTACTATATCTCAATTTTAATTATTTTATTATTCATTCATTCATTCATTCATTTACTATGACCGGCTCAGCCCACCCTGGGTGCAAGGCTGATATGGCATGTGGTTCTGGGGATCAAACTGCAGTCCTTACAGTTGCATAAGCTTGTCTAAGCAGGCACTTTGGATGGCTGAGCTATCTTGCTGATCCTATAATTCAGTTTTAAATGTTACTACGCTCTACTTGCTTAAAGTAGTGTTATAGGTACACAGCAAGATTGGGAGTATAGACATTTTTCATTTACTCCTTTCCTGTGCACACTGTCATCTTCCAGCTTACATCTGCCTGCACTAAAGCATTCGAATCCCACAAAATCCATTGTTTGCATTATGTTTCACATTAATGTATTCTCCATTCAGTGGGTTTGGACAAATTTACAATAACTATCCATCATTTTTTTTCACAAAATAGTTTAAGTGCCCTAAAATTCTCTGTGCTCTACCTAGTCATCACCCTCACAGATAGCCTGGCAACCACTGATTTCTTTCTGTCTTCGTAGTTTTACTTACTTCACAATGTCATGCAGTTAAAACCTTATAATATGTAGCCTTTACAGACTTGCTTTTCTCACTCATTAGTATAAATGAGTTTGCTCCATTTCTTTTTATAGTGTGATAGTATATTAATTTTTCTATTAGCTAGTATTCGGTCGTCTGGATGAACCATGATTTAGGGATCAAATCATCTTCTTAAAGGCATCTTGATTGCTTGCAAGTTTAAGCAAAATTAACATCATTACCAAAAACATTTATATAGGCTTTGTGTTGACATATTTTTAAACTACACTTGAGTGAAAACCAAACATTTCAAACTTTTGTTTCCCACCAACAACAAATGGAGTCCCAATGGATTCCATTCTGTATATTCCTACAGATATTCAGTGATACTTTATTGTGTTTCTCTAAAGATATATGATTGGGAACGTATTTTCCTGTGCTTACTTATTGTCCATATAGTATTTTGGTAAGATATCCATTCAGGTGCTTGACATCTTTTAAATCAAGAAGCTTGTTTTCTTATTACTGACTTTTGATGGTTATTTGTATACTTTTGGTAATAATTTCTCATCAGTTATGTCTTTTGAAAATATTTTCACCCAGTCTGTGAATTGTTTTATTCATTGTCTTGAATGGTCTTTACAGAGAATAGTTTTTTTTTTAATTTTTGTAACATAAAACTATTTCTGTTTTCTTTTTCTATTTTGCCTCTGGTGTTCTTTCTAAGAAGATATCACTGAATCTAATGTTATCTAGATTATGTACATAAAACTTATATCCTCCATGAAAATTAAGCTGGCTACATTTAGTAATGATGTATTATATTTGGAAAATTTACCAGAGTAGTTTTTTTTGCTTCCTCATCACCAAAAAATATTAAATATGTGATGTAATGCTTATGATAAGAAGTTCTATTGAGGCATTGAACAATAAATGCATATGTCAAAATATCATATTATACATGGTAAATATATATGAATTATGTTTGAACTTAAAATGAAAAATAATGAATGGATCATTATTCAAAATGCAAAACACAAAACTCAGGACAAAATAAAATTTTAAGTAGCTGGGCAGCAAAAATGATTTTTATGTGGCTATGCATTCATTTTTGCATTTACCCTCTTCTTTGTAGGGCTGATGATAGTGTTTTCATGTGCCTAGTTGCCTTCTCTTATTTTTACTGTAGTAGCTAAGTCATTTGCCAATTATTTTAATTCAGTAATATGTCATATCACTGTTGAATTTTGTATATTACATATTTTATGTCAATTTTTATGCATATCTCATGTAATTATAGTTAATTAATAGACAGAGTATAGATAAAGAATATCTTATGTAAAACTACTGGAAACTAGCAGAAGAGAAAACTTGATTTGCTGCAGGAAGCTGAGGATTCATATGGTACAAGTGCTTGTGTTGGTCTTGAGAAAAAGGAACAAGGACAGAAGAATATGACTGTGGAGAAAAGTAACTATCCTGCTATTTGTTCTTAGATAGTTGGGTAGAGTCAAAAATGAAGGTAAAAGTACATTTTATTTGGCATGAGAAAAATAAATTTAAACAATACAGGTGAATCTATTCATTGACTTTATTTTTAAACAAATATTCAAGCAAGCACATTAAACCAGAGGCTTTACAACATGTAGTATGTAGAAATATCACACACACACACACACACACACACACACACACACACACATACAGTGTATTTAGATATCTGATATTGCTAACAGAAGCATTGCTATTACATTCTATTTTGAATAATAAATGAAGTGAGCAGTATTCTCGAGAACATAACAAATTAACACACTACAGAATAACTGATCCTACAAAAATTCAATCTCCCAAGTGTCAGACAAATATTATGATGAATTATTTGAAAGAGCACTTAAAAATTGACTATAATGCTGTAGTTGAAGACCACTACAAAAACGTTAACTTTTTGTAGAAAATTGAACAACTTTATTTGGGGGATTAGTGTTCATGAAAATTATTTTTCAAATAACTTTAAAGCCTAAAACATAAATTTAAACAGGAAGTATCAAAGAAGCCTGAAAAGTGAAAACAAAAATGAAGGAAACTGTTTCCAGAAGTGCCTAAAATGAGAAAAAAGCCACCAAAGGATATGAAGAAGATGTGTAAGATTTCTATAAGTTTTTAAACCTTAGGAAAAACTTTATATGAAACTATTTTTATTTAAATTTTTTACTTATTTATTTTTATCTAGCTTCATGTATAAATTTATCTGTGACTACTTAGAACATGTTTTCACCTTAGCAATGACAAGAGTGCAATAACTTCTTTCAGTCAATTTGGGTTAAAGTATATCATGCTTATGATATAATTTTATGCCAACTTGTCACAGGGATCCTGAACATGAATGTCTTAATTACATAATCGAGGATATGTAATTTTCTAGGACGTTCTATTCTTTTTTTTCAATTAGTTTGAAATATTTTGAGATTTTATATGCTGGTGCTGTCAGCATAAGTTTATCCCAGGCCACACATACTCATTCATATGACATTACAATCTTTTTGTTTCATTTTTGTATAGTAAAATGTATGGTAAGCACAAATTTTTATTTAGTTTTATTAATTTTAATAAGAATTAAATTGCAATAGACAGTTTTAAAATAGGTTAGTAAGACAGTTACAATAATCAATATATTCCATATTATTATCTTCATAGTATTCAGAGTCAAGATGTAGACATGATATCTTGTCTAAACACTGTTATTCCAAGTCTTTCTTCTCATTAAACTAAGAGAAAGTAGCTGCATATCTATCCTACTTTTTATATACAGATACATCTGAATTACTGATAACCCACTACTATTATAGGCTATTGGACTATATATAGTTACTTTGCTTAATTCATGCACCTACAATACTTGAATGTCAATGGAACACCCACCTCTGACAAAACCAAACAAAAAAGTGGGATATAAATGAAGGACCACTTTGTGATGTGCACGATTTTAAGATCAAGAAAAAAAGAACAAAGTATGAAATATCAAAAGACATAAAAATAGCAAAATCAGCTCATTGCTTAAAATTCAGAATAGAATTCAGAAATAAACAACTCAGAACAATTTCAAACTAATGGCTAAGAGTAAATATCAGAAGAAACAAAACATTTAGGACCTTTAAGAAAAATGAGCACATGGCATTATAGCATGAAAATTAATATCATCTCCTTTTTTCAATATTTTATGGCAGAAGAAAATTGAAAAACAAATTCAAAGATTTCAGAAAAAAATATAACTCAAAGACTTTTTTTTGGTAAAAGTAACCTTCAAGATCACTGCAAGTACCCATTTGCAAAGAGTAATTCAATTATTTTTCTACTGAGAATTCCCTGAGCAGTCTCCAAGCACAACAACTACAGACACATTAACATGAGAGGCAACATGGATTATTATATATACATGGTTTTTTTAGAACTAGAACTAAGTGAACACAAAAGGTACAGACTGTAGTAACCTTAAAAAGTGGAAAATAAGGGAAATAATCCTGTTTTTCCTACAGGAGCAGTCACTTGGTAATCAAATAATAGATACAATAAGTAAGCTTATAGTAGAATTAGATTAATAAATTTTAAAAGAAATGGCAGAGTATGATTTGTGTACAATCCTAAATAAATCAATCTAAATGTGAACAATAGCTACTAAAATCATAAAATGTGAATACTGAAAGTATGTAATCTATGAAAAGCACACCAAGGAAAGCTCTATGAGTCAAAAAAATTGGCAGAATAATGCCAGGCATGGTGGCGCACACATGCAATACCAGCACTCAGGAGGCGGCAGAGAGAGGATCTCTGTGACTCTGAGACCACCCTGAGCTACAAAGTGAGTGCAAAGCCAGCCTGTGTGGCATTGATGGACCCTGTCTCAAAAAGACAATCAATCAATCGATCAATAAAATTTTCAGAATCTTCGATGTGAATTATCAGAAGAAGAACATGTGAATGACATAAGATAAATTAATTACAAGAGACTTAGAAGATAAATCAATTTTTTTTGCTTTTTATTTATGTTAGCAGACAAAACTAAACTGTGGGTTCTGACAATGAATGCTTGGGTGATAAAGCAAGTGAATCACAAATAAGTGATTGCTGTAAAATTTAAATGGTGGTTCTCTCTAGAGATGGAGGGGATGCGATTGGGCTGAGACCTGTGACCTCCTCAGGTGGCCCTTCGCAATGTCCTTTAACTAAAAATGATTCACTCCACTGAAAGTATGTGTGAACTTCCATATTTTCATTTTGGTGGAACCAAAATGTCTGATCAAACTAATTTGAGAAATAGTTAATATGTATAATTTTGTAATTACAAGCGCTGGTTACCAGATGTTGAAGTTATGCGGACATTTTTTTTCACTATATAATGCTATAATGAGCAGAATTTGGCTGAAACTTTATGCACATCCTTCATTTCAGAATAAATCCTAGAAAGGGAATTACTCTGTCAAAGGTCCTGTCCAGGTGGCTTTTGAAGTTTGTTGCCAGGATATGCTTCAGAAAGATTAGCCATCCTTATTTTGCCAACTACCACAGCCTTTTTACCTTGTCTGGCCCAATGATTAGATTTCTGGTCATAGGATTTTTTAAACTTCTAGTATTTAAATATTAAACATGACTGGCCTTTAGTTACATGGATATAAATGTCCAATTATGAAAAAGCAGGTTGGGATAAATCCAATAATGCATGCATCCAGTTGTCTTATTAGTGCTATTTGTATTAATTCAGAGTGTAACAAAAGCTTCAACAATGATATATATTAGAAAATAACTCAATCTGTTTTAATTCCAAACACTTAGAATAAAATGTACTACCTGCTATTTAGGTCAATTGCAACTATTATATTAAATGAACCAACATAAGAGACAGACTAACCATAATTCATATTTTAATAGAGTTGTCCTTACAATGTCAAAGTAGCATTATGTGAATTCATTACTCAGGGAAGATAGGGAATGAGAAGAATACATTTTCCTTGTTATCAGAGCCTGATATTCTTATTGCTGACAACTGTTTGTCTAAATGAGGTGAAAACCAGCACTTAATTTTAATGAGTGGGTGGAGGATTTTGCTTTTCACACCCAATAGAAATTAAAAATCACTTTGTAACAGAACCATAAATTAGAATTGACTCTATAAATAACGTGTGTGTGTGTGTGTGTGTGTGTGTGTGTGTGTGTGTGCACTTGCATGCACTCACATGTGCATTTCTGCTTATAAGCTATGAGAAGGACCAGGTCTGACAATGTGGTTGGTGGTCTGCCTCTGCTGGACTCCAGCCCATCTGATGGACATGCCTGCACCTTTGCTGTACTCTAATGTTACTGTGTCCTCTGATAGACTCAGCCCATGCTGACAAAGTGTCACCACTACTCTGGGCACAAGTGTCTCTTCCAATAACTATGATTTTGCCAAACATATTGCTATTGCTCCTGCTGCGGCTGCAGCTCCTGCTGCTGCTTCTATTGTCTCTGCTAAAGTCTCTGCCATGTCAATTTATATCTGTTCAATTTTACAGTTTTTTCTGTTGGCCATAATTTCCGTAGCTATACTTTTTAAACCACCAAAACTGTGTCATGCTTTGGAGGATGAAGTAGATGACAGTGCCTCTGTCTCTCTCTCATCACTATTCCACTTACCGGAAGAAATGGAAATTCTAAGCCATTCATGGTTTATTTTTGTTTTGAATTTTGAATAGCATGTCTAAGCCGGGTGTGGTGGCACACGCCTGTAATCCCAGCACTTGGGAGGCTGAGGCAGGAGGATCTGTGCGAGTTCAAGACCAGCCTGGGCTACAAAAGTGAGCTCAAGGACAGCCTGAACTGCACAGTGAGACCCTGTCTCAAAAAGACACACACAAAAAAAAGAAATAGGATTTCTATCTATGTCTTTGTATTTGCAGGATATACAGCTATAATCCAAAAGTTAAAATTAGACACACTGACCTCTCATGGTTCACTCTAATCTTTCTTCCCAAAGCACCATGTTCACTGAGATGCTGAGGTAGACTCCATTAGTTTTGCTTCTAAATAAGCATCTTTTAGTTTTATCTTTCTAACTCTGTACACATGTACAAATATGTCTTAACCCAAGAAATGAACACGAATAACCTCACGCTGAGACTTCTGCCACAAATTATTAATTTAGTGACAGCCAAGTAGATGAAGAATGAGTTGGCTAAATTTAGCTGTGCCCCTGTCCTTATTACTCTCCAGTCAATCTCACCTTCTCCTTGTGTTGTCTTGGCCTTCTGCAAACACCACTCCAAATTGAGACAAGCTTTAGCATCTTCACTCTAAAGTGACTAAAATGCCATCTATCTAGAATACATACACACACATAAACACACAAAAGAAGAAATCAGACCCCTGAAATTCAAAGAACCAATCCAAACATGGGCATCTGAGATGAATATATACTTGTCAGAGGAAAAAATACAAATCTCAAATATACATATAAAAAAGTGTTTGATATCATTGGTCATTTGACAAACACAAACTAAAACAATAATGAGATTCTATCTCACCCCAGAAAAAAATGGCTAATCAAGAAGCTAGCCAATAGAAAATGCTGGAGAAACTGTGGAGAAAAAAGGACACTTTCTGTCCTATTTGTGAGAGTGCAGACTGGTACAACCACTGGTAATCAGTGTGGAGATTCTCTAGAAAGCTAGAATTGGAGTCCTTATTTAAGCCAGCTGTTCTCCTGGGTATTTTTCCAGAAGAACTGAAAAACATCATACCTATTTTTATAGACACTCATGTTTATAGCAGCGCAATTTGTTATAGCTAAATTCTGGAAACAACACAGATGCCCATCAACTGAAGAATGGATAAGGAAGATGTGGTATTTTTATACAATGGAGTACTATTCATCTATAAAATAGAATAAATTTGACTTTTCTGTTGGTAAATGGGTGTAACTAGAGATCATACTCTTAAATGAAATAAGTCAGACTCATGTGTGCAAGCATCGTATTGTTTCCTTAGTGTTAGAACCTGAAAGAGAAAAATGAAATCTGAAGGGTACAATAGATACTGGTAAAAGGGAGTGAACTTATTAAAAATGAATTGCTCAGTGGAGGAGGACAGGAGAAGGAGTGGGAGAAACAGATCTATCTGTGTGTAAGAAGGTTAGCTTAGACAATTGTACTGTGCATTTCTGCTGGTCTAGGGAAAGAAGCAGTCAAAGCTTTAGTTTGTGTAATATCCTTTTTTCAATTGTTTGACCTTTACACATGTAGGTCTGGTTTATTTTACTTGTGAGTATATGTTCAAGACACATCCATTTATATATGAGGTCTTCTATTTTATCATTCTTTATAGCTGAGTAATATTCCATTGTATAAAAATACCACATCTTTTTTAACCATTCTTCAGATGATGGGCATTTTGGTTATTTCCAAGATTTGACTATTATGAATTGGGCTGCTATAAACATAGGTGCACAAATACCACTATGGTATGATGTTTTCAGTTCTTCTGGGAAAATTCCTAGTAGAGGGATAGCTGGATTGAATTTTGTTTTCTTAATTTCTTATATATTTCTTCCTTTTTTTCCTTTTTTCTTCAATTTTACATGCATATATCCTGTAACATGAATAACTGGCTGGAAGATAACACTATGTGTTACCAAAAATACTGTGAAGTTCATATTACTTTGTTAGATGAAATTCTGTATCACTTGTAAGTTTTTCTGCTCTAAATCTAAGTTATATTTTCTTGTAACTGCATGGAGTAAGACTCAATACTGGGGGAAAAATTCAAACAACTGTTACCAAATTGTAAAATAATAAAAAAATGTATGTTTCAAATAATTTTTAATAATTGCCTATTTATTAATATCTTTGATACATTTTCACTTTTTCTCATCTATCTGCTCATTGTATTTAATATGTAGATTACTAAGTAGAAGGTAATCTAGCTCCCCGAACATGATTTTGTCCAACTGTTAGAGGTAAGAACTGAGACAACCTTCACTCACATGGTTTCATCTTATTTTGGGGGGAGGGGCAAGCAGGGGGAGGCTGGTAATCAGGAATCAAATTCAGGACCTTGCATTTGCCTAGCAAGTGTGGTGCCCCTGAGCTATGTCCCTGACTCCTTATATAATTTCACGATTAACATTAGAAAGATAATTCTGCTGATGATATACAGTGGTGGCCCTCAACCCTGAAATATTCATTTGGAGTATATTTGAAAGAAAAATTATATACCCCAGTCAGAATATAATGAATCAAAATCACTAAATGTAGTCTTGGACACAGATTATTTTTTAAACTCCCTAGATGATTCATAATATTATTCTGGTTTGGCAATTACTAGAATACAGCATCTGGTCCACACGCAAAAAGAAAATTAGTACTCAGAGAGCATATGCTCCAGTTGTCAGGCAGTTGCCTCTCATTCCTTTGTTTGTTCTGAATGAAAAACAAGCCGAGTGTTTCTTCATTTGGGGTCTGAGCAAAATGAATCATCAAAGCACTCATCCTATGGAAACAACACATTCAAAGGTCCTTCATGGGTGGATTAACTTTAATAAGAAAGCTGTTCTCCACACAGAGGACCAGCTGGGGAAGTCTGCCACTGCACCACTCTGTCAGTTATCACCATGCCCTGTAAAAATCACCAGGTCAGGACATGCCTCCATTTCATCCATGAAGTAAAATTGCCCAGTGCTGTATGGATTTAGAGATTCTTGGTTAGACACAGAACACAAAAACCAAACAAGACCATAAAGAATATTCCTTTGAGGCAGGAGCTTGTGCCACTCAGCTGTATCCCTGGCTCCCAGTAAATCCCTTTTGGTACAAAAGTCTAAGCACACTGTGCTCTTTCTGTGATACAGATTAATCCAGTGATGCAAATTTTCATTTTTCTAACTTTTTAGTTAAACAGTAGACATAGCCTGTAACAGATAAAGCTTTCAATCTATATAACTTGAATGTTAAAGTATTAAGGACGCAGAAATTTGCATTTGATGAAGAGTAATGAAAAGCTTATAAACACAAATATGCTGGAAAATGCAGAGTCCGCTCTGGAAGCAGAGACAGTCACCAAAAGGCAAAGGCAAGCGATGAAGCTCCTCCAAGGACCGAGAGAAGGAACACTTGTTCCTTTCCCCTCTTATTCCTTCCAAGCTACAGGTCTGATTTTCACCGCTACCCACCTCTAGGGTGGGTCTTCCCTCTTTAGTAAGTCATCCCTAGAGACAGAGACAGAATTGTGCTAAACTAATTTTAGAATAATTCTGTGCATGTTTGTGAGATATATATATATATATATATATATATATATATATATATATATATATATATATATATATATATATATATATATATATATATATATATAGAGAGAGAGAGAGAGAGAGAGAGAGAGAGATGAATACCAACACAGGTAGAGACAGAGACAGAGACAGAGACAGAGACAGGGACAGGGACAGAGACAGAGACAGAGACAGACAGAGACAGAGACAGAGATAGAGATAGAGATAGAGATAGAGGTACAAGTATAGATACAGAAACAGATGATACAGATACAGATATATTGCAGCCTAAAGGCCCTTTCACCATCTGAGTTTATGCTTGTACTTTCTCTCCTGTCTCTCTGATCACTGGAATCTGGTTCTCCTTCACCTTCCATGCCTACACACGGTCTTTAGCCACTTGAGACATGTCAGCTTTGGGCACTACTCCTTTATTCCTCCCCAAAAGTGACAGTTTTTCATCAGGATCCTGCAGACCCAGATTTCAATGCTGAAACTCTCCATTAGAACCATATTTTTTTTAAAAAGGCAATCACTGTCACGGTTAATTGTGCAGCCAACTTGAACAAGAAACATGTGGTAGATTAGTCTAGCACAATTTTGGCTGTATCCCTATAGATGACTTACTAAAGAGGGAAGAGCCACCCTAGAGGTGGGTGGCAGTGAGAATAAGACTTGTAGCTTGGAAGGGAAAGGAGAAAATGTTCTTTCTTTTTTTTTGGCCCTTGGAGGAACTTCATTGCTTGCCATTGCCTTTTGGTGACTGTCTCTCCTTCCAGAGAAGACTCTTCATTTTCCAGCATGAAGGAAATATAACTATATAACTATATATATGTATAATATATATTATATATTATATATGGTTAAATATATATATTATATTATATTATATTAATTATATATTATATATTGTATTATATTAAATATATATTATATATATGGTTAAATAATGAGTGCAACTCAGTGGTAGATCCCACGCTTAATAATCATAGAATCCTGCTTTTCTGCAGCAATGCACACACACACACACACACACACAAACAGGTGAATTATTAAAATTCCCATGGTCAGGTGTGCTAGTGCACACCTACAATCCCAGCACTTGGGAGGCAAATCATTACAAGTTTGAGACCAGACCGAGCTACAAAGTGAGCTCAAGTCCAGCCTGAACTGCTTAATGAGACCCTGTCTCAAAAAGACACACACACACACACACACACACACAATCAATTCTTTATATTTCTATCAATTATGATAACCTTCGAAACTATGATCCATGGTTTCAAAATACCTCTCCTTTTCTCATCCCTACATTATCAAGTGCTGTTGAATGCTGTATTTTGTATTTTATAGAATGTGAGTTCATCTTTATTTCTCTTAGAACCCTACTAAAATTAGGATCTTCTTTAAAATTTAAAAAAAAAAAACAAACTAGCTTTTCCTGGAGATATCTCCAAAAAATTTTACCTTTTTTTTAACTCTTCATGGACCTCAAAATCAGAAAGTAAAATGGTACTTCCCAGTTTGACAAAATATTTTCAGTAATAATTTGTCTGCCTTCTGTCTTAATTGCTTTTCTCTCATTGTTGAGACAAAATACCCAATGCCCAAAATTGAGGGGAAAAAAAGGCTTACTTCACTCACAGTTTGTAGAGGTTTCAGTGCGCAAAAAGGGAGGAGCAGCAGAGAGCAAGCCTCTTTCCCTCCCTTACTTTGTATGCGAGCTACCCGCCCCCGGGTGGGTGTAGCACTCAAACCATAATCCTAGCATTGGTCCGTGAATCAATCATAAACTCTAGAAGTACAGGGCTGCATAGGGCTTGGCAGGGACATCTGGACACAAACCATAACACTCTAATTTAATCTCAATTCTTTTGAATGTTATCAGGTGATACTGCTTTCTCCTTGTCTCTGACATTTACAGTTACTAGTTCACGTTCTTTGAAGTTGTACGTACCATAGTTCATTCCATGTGTCTATTCTGGCTCTGCTATTAACTTAAGGAATTTCAAAGAACATAGTGTAAAAATATACACAATTCCAATAATTGTGACCTCACCTTACGTCCATATCCTCCTCAGCTGAGTCATGTACTCTTGTAATCATCTAACACAATTCCATATTTGAAATATTTACTTATGATGCTAATCCTACTGAATATTTTACTGCTATATCTACCCCATTACTTTCTCTCCTAATACTATTTAGACCTCAGTAACTTTTCTATTCATTTTTATTTTCGTTTTCTACCACTTTATCACGTCCACCTAAGATTTTCTTTTATGTAGAGACATTCATCCATCATTTATTTTGAGCTCATCAATACTTTCAACAGATTGGAATTAGAGATTTTACAACTATATTCAAGGACATTATTGAAGTAAAGTAAAACCTTTGTCCTCAAATGCAATCTTGTCTCTGACTTCATAGAAAGGTAAGAAGCATTTTTTAAAAACTATTCACTTAAATCTTTAAATGTACTTTGATACTTGTATGTACCACAAATCTTCCTATCTCAGAAGTGTCTTTCTTTTAATGAATAAAATTTGCTCTATGGCTTTTACAATCCCCCTACTTATTTCTCCTTGCCATGGTCTCCACTTTCTTGGTCTTTTACGTGCACAAAGGTATGCCTAGATGGTCTTGAAAACTGGTTCTGATTACCATGTAAATGTTGAGTATTAATGAATATCCAAATATTTCTCTATGGATCTAGCTGAGCTATTAATATTTTTCTTAAGCTCAGAATTTTTCCTGAATTATAGTCTAGGTATCATTCTCTCAGTATTTCATAGGAATCTCAAATTCTGTATGTCTAAAATGATATGTATTTATCTTAGCAATAGACCTACTCTCCTCCCTGAAATTTGGTTCATTTTTGAGCATTATCATTTCCAAAAACATTATATGCAAACTTATGATTTATCTGATTTAACTTTTCATTCCCTAAATTTCATTAGAAGTCAAACCTTACAATTTGACTCATGAAGTTATTTTAACCTCAACATTAGAGAGGATAGTAGGAATGCAGCAAAACTACAGCCATGTTTTCCATTCTGAAAACTCCAGAGTTTAATGCTCTACTTATTTTTAATGTGCTTTAAAATAGCTTTGTGTAGTATCTTGCTTTTATTCCTCTTACCTAAAAACCAATCTCTATAGTATTTTTAAATGGTATTATTTTCTGGATTAAAATAATTCAATGACATCCCAGTACAGGTCTAGGTGTTTATTGTTGCCCTCAGAAACAATCATGACACATTTTTCCAGCCAGATTGCCCAGGAGTTTTTGCTTAACTCTTACCATACAAGAGCACAAAGAAGAGTAAAGTCTGCCTTCTAGGCCTTGATACTTATGACATCCATGCCCTTAATCATCTTTACATTCTACTCTGCACTAGGACTAATACATTCATTCCTGACTAGCTAATCAGGATTCTTTAAAACTTGACTCAGTAACAGTTTGTCTCTCAAAAAGTATTTTATTTTAAGATGAATTAGGTAACTTCATTTTCTTGCCTCAGGCACTTCTGAATTGTTTTTCACTAAACATATAAAATTATAATTTTCCGTCTTCTATTAGCTTATGGATTTTATATTAGCAATCATACAATTAGAGCCTCATGTAAGGCCAAGCTTGTGATGTATCCAGTGACTATGTCTTTAGTAAATGAATGAATGAAAACATGCATGCAATTTTAGTTTTTCTTTCAGAAAAGTAAATAGTGTCCTGGCCATACAAACAAATGACAGCATTACAAGGAAAAGTTTGGAAAACAGGAAAATGTGCAAGAATTATTTCCTTTAGAATAGGAGACATGCATTAGTTGTATACTAGGTAGTGTTTTGTATCTAGTTAATTCTTACAAATATTCGTTGAACAAACAACGTAACATAACTATTGTAAGTGAAGATATAGAGACAGAGAGTTCTATACTTTCAAATATTCCTCTCCAAGTTGAAGAATAGCACCCATACTTATTCTCATGATTAATCTTTCCAAAAATTCAACATAAAACTATATTCTTCGTACTTTTACGTAACAACAGTGTGCAAGACATTTTAGGTAAATGTCCATCAAGAAGTTATCACTCATTTTTAAAGATCTTTGACCTAGCAAAATTTAGATTTTTACCATCTGGATCTTATCAAATTTAAGCTTGTCTAGTAGGTTAGCAAACAAAAGCCAAGGCTAGTACTTAGATAGAAATTCCAGCCTAATGGTATTTTTAGTATAATCATACCATGTAACATTTGTCACACACATTAAAATACACTTATTATCTAAAATTCAAATTTAAAATATTATTTTGATTTTATCCAGTAACTAAAGTTATTATTTATATTGCATGTAAATTATAATCTGATAAGCACCTATGTATAAGAAAACCTTGATTTCTTTATAAGAATTTTGATTTTTGTTGTGATCCTTGACTATTCAGTGTATGAAATACTATATAATCTGAGTCATTCGAGTTCTCCACACTTTCCTGTGTAGCATCAAAATTCTGGGGCTGGACATCATAATAGGTTCAGGCAGGGGTCATCAGCACTGTGCCATCAAAAGCTTTCCTAAATCTCTTGAGTCTCACTTCCTTTCTGGACCTTACCTATCATTCACAAAGGTCCCCAATGTTTTGAAGGTAGACACAGATGTCCTTTTCATGGGCACAGGATCTCTTTCCTTATCCTATATAATGTTGACACACAGAAAACTCAGAGACTCAGTATTTGTTCCGCTTTTCTTTTTCTTTACTGTATTTCGTACAGGGTCCACAGGGTCTCAATACACAGATCAAAGTCATAGTGACCCTTCTGTTTTCAGCATCCCAAGTGCTGGGATTATAGGTGTGTGCTACCACACTCAGTCTCAGTAGTCTCAGTTGCCACCAGGTGTGGGACCGGCACTGCTTGTGGTGCCAGAGATAGAACCCCAGTCCCTGCACTCTCCCTAAGCAAGTGCTTTAGTTCTCCGAGCTATCTGGCTGGCCTTCAAGCTATCTGGCCAGCCCTATGTTCCATTTTTCAACAACAAAAATTCATCATACTCGTTCTATGCTGAACCTCAGGAAATAGTGTGATTGGTAGAGATCATTAGATAATGCCACACACCTATTTTATTCTAGTTCTTGTTGAAACTCTTCTTGTGCTTTTTTTTTTTTTTTTTTTTTTTTTTTTTTTTTTTTT
>PVJA010025601.1:0-30603 GCA_004027025.1 Myocastor coypus
ATTTATCTTAGTCTAGGCTTCTATTGTTAAAAAGTAAACCTGAGAGGTATTTACCTAATTTAATTCTATATCAATATTTTACAATATCCAGATATTTGAAGTTATAACTTTTCCAAAAGCAGTAATATCACAAATGGGAAAACATAGCAGTTACTACTTTGAATTGTGCATTAAAATAAAAACACACAGAGAAAAGATGGACTTTATTAGCCAGAAACATGATAAAAGTTTTACTTTAAGGTGGTCTGCATCATTTCTTTCAAGCAAAAGGATTCACAGTATTTCGTTCTCCACCTTTCAAATGCGAGGCATTCATATTGTCATAGTGCCCTGTAAAAACTAACACATAAGCAAAGTTATCATCTGGCAACAATAAGAGGTTTCATAATTGTTTGAGGTGGATTATATTCCATTAGAGATTTTTTCATAAAAAGAAAACTTCAAGAGACTTGGAGCTTGTAATATACTAGTCAGTTACTTCTGATTCCAACTACCATCAATAAAAATAACAAAAACAAGAACACTGAAACCTTAAAATAGATATAAAATATTAATTTCCACAGCATCAGTTAAAAAGAAAAGTGGAATAATGACAATAGTAACATTTGAAATGAGAAATTAACATATTCTTTAAGTTGTTGTACATTAAAATACTTTGCTGGGAAACATAGATCACTATAAGCTACTCTGTATAAAAATAATAGTAACTTTTATCCCTTAAGGTGACTTGGAAAGTAAACTACATAACATCATAAAATTTAAGAGGTTTTTTTAATATATAAAACAAAGTAAAATTGGCATTTAGACTGAAGAAACAGAAAAGAATATGATTTATAAAGTACCTTATTTCCTCCAAAGCTTCTGCCTGTAGCCCTAGTATTCCAGGAGGCTGAAGCAGGACAATTATAAACTCAAACCCAGTGAGTTAAGCACCCAGACTGAAAATAAAAATTTTTTAAAGGGCTAGATTTTTGTAGTGCAGTGTGACAGACAGTCCTGGGTATAGCGCAGAGAGAGAGAGAGAGAGAGAGAGAGAGAGAGAGAGAGAGAGAGAGAGAGAGAAACATTATAGATAGATGATAGACAGACAGACAGACAGACAGACAGACAGACAGACACCAGTATGTTCTATCATTGAATTTTCTGATACCTAGGAACATTCTCAGAACACATATGAATATCAAAAGGTCAGGTAAGATACTCACATCATCATACATGAAATTCACGCACCCTTGTTGCAAGTGGTCTCTTCTCCTAAAAAATTCTTTTAACCAAAAAAAGACATTTTAAAGCTAAAATTTGTAACTTATAAATTCAAATACTTAGTTTCTCCAAGTATAGAATCTGAAGATACTCATATTCAATTAAATATTAACAGTTTTTAAAGAGGAAAAAAATAACAATAAAGTAGTTTCAAAACAGGCTAGTCGCAGTTACAATAATTAATACGTTGTGCATTATTGTGTTCATAGTAGTTATTCAGAGTACAAGATATCCAAACTATCTTAGTATACACCATTCTTTTCAATGAACTAGGAGAAACCAGCTATATGGCTATCTTAACTATCTTGTATATAAACATGTTTGTATCTTTCCCTCGCTTCCTTTCTTTCATCTCAGTTTGCCTTTTCTTTTGAACACCTTCTTCCCAATTCACAATACCTGCTGTACACTTTGAGGATCGCATTTACTCTTTCAGTTTCTTACACAAAGGAAACAATACAATGCTTACACAAGTGAGTTTTATTTATTTTAACTATGAGTATGATCTCTAGTTGCCTCCATTTAACTACAGTTCCCAATTTGTCCTTCTTTGTGGCTGAATAGTACTCCACCATATTTTTTTTTTAAAGCACATTTTTTTTATTCTTTCCTCAGGTGATGGGCGTTTGGGTTGCTTTCAAGATGTAGGTATTACAAATCATGCTGACATAAACATGAGTGCACATACATTGCTGTGGTAAGATGTTTTCAATTCATCTGGGAAGACACCCAGAAGGGGAACAGCCGGATTGAATAGGACCTCTAATTTAAGGAATCTCTACAGTGAGAATTTGACATACAAATAAATGAAGCATACTGAACTCTAAATGTCCAAAATAAATCTACATCAAGGCATACAATAAGAAGATTCCAGAAATTCAGCACAAGAACAAAATAATAAAGGTGACTTAAGAAAAGAAACATTTTATCTATAAAGAAAAGCCAATCAGAATCACAACAGACTTCTCAACATAAGCCCTCAATTCAAGGACAGCTTTGAGGGAGGTACTTCAAGCCATTAAGGAGTCTTCAGGCTTCAACCCAGACTGAGAGACCTCACAACACCATCTTTTAAAACTGATGGAATTTTTTTTTTTTTTTTTTTTTTTTTTTTTTGTCTTTTTGAGACAGGGTCTCTCTATGCAGTTCAGGCTGGACTTGAGCTCATTTTTGTAACCCAAGCTGATCTCAAACTCACATGCATCATCCTGTCTCAGCCTCGCAAGTGCTAGGATCACAGGTGTGCACCACCACGCCTGGAAAACTTTTTGCTTCTTTTTTTTTTTTTTTAAACTGATGGAACATTAAGAGATTTAATATCCTAGGCAAATGGGTTATGAAGAAAAACCATTACCACTTGGCTATCATAATTTTCCCTAATTATATTCTTAAATTTTAAAACCTTAAAGCTAATTATGTTTAACAATGAATAAAAGGAAAACTACATTATGATATAGTTTCTACAAGGAGCAAGAGACAGTATAAACAGCTATATCACACTGAACTAATTTCAAAAGTCAATACCTGTCAGTGCTCGGAGCTTCACACAACAAGCGACATAATCATCAAAGAAAATCCTGCCATTCTTGCTGTAACGCTTAACAATAGCATTTAATGTTGGAGGACTCAATCTATAACCTAAAAAAAGAAAAATTGGTATAATAAAACTTCTAAACAAAATGCCATAAAAATACTGCAGCTTACCTTTTCAATTAGTGAGGTCAGTAAATAAGTTAAATTCCAAAATTCATCCACAAAAATATACTTTAGAGATAAAGTACATTAAGACATATCAAATTAAACCTTCATTATTAATCATTTCATCAATAACATAATTCTAGCTTTGTAATAAAGTCAAGTGAGGAAAAGAAATATCTAATATTATAATGGGTGTTTAAAATATATTTTGATATTTTAAAAATCTATGTATTTATTACAGGATCTCACTATGCAGCTCAGACCTGTAATGATCTTCCTGTCTCAATCTCCTCAATGCTGGAATTATAGGTGTGCACCTCCATGCCTGGTTTTGCTGGCAGACTGAGCACCTGGGGCCCAGGGCCAGCTTGGCATGGGGGTCAGGAATGAAGCCATGTCCTTGTACTTGCCAGGCAGGCACTTAGACCTCTGAGCTATGTTCACATTTGACATTTTTTTATTGTAAACTCCTACCTATAACATGTTTCTGATCATGGATTTCTAGTGTATGCATTTAAGCCAGGTTTAAATACTATGAATACATTACTGCTTAAAAACTTTTGTTTTGAAATAGACATTAAAACTGAAGTTTGAAAATAAGATACATATAAAAAGAAATAAGAATTACTGCTTTCTACTTGTTTTATCTGTATTATATATTTAGTGAGATGCATATATGTGCTAAGTGTTATAAAATGTTACATAGGAAAATTGTTAAAAGTAAAGTAAAATTATAAATCAAGTCAAGTAACAACATATTGGGTATTACCTCAAAATGCATTTTGCATTTCCTATTAGTTATAATGTAGAAATATTAATGAAAACATGCCTAAAATTTTCCTGTGGTACTCTGTGCAAAATAATTTTAATAATTTAATTTAATAATAATTTTAATACTATATCTGAAGATAACAAATTTGAAAAATTCAGAATACTTCCTTGACTTATGTGAGTTGTTTAGATTTCTTTCTTTTAAAGACTATATTAATTCCCAACAATACACTGAATTAAAGATTAAGTACAGACCATAAAATATTAAGGTCCTAAAATTGAACTATACATATTTGTATGGCCAAGAAAAACTCTAACTACTAAATATATGCTTATAAAACAATCATTAGCTCAAGTACTTCAATAATTTGAGGTAATAATATATACATAAAGTTCAATTTTAATTTCTAAAACAGTAATTTTCATACTCATATTTTGTTTACAAATAAGGATAAATAAAATTATGAACACAAAAGTAATTAATGAAGCTTTTAAGGTCTACATTAACTGTAAGCAACTAAAACATTACTGTAGGGCCAGGGATATGGCTCAACAGATTAAGTGCTTATAAGCACAGGGTCCTGAGTTCAATATCCAGTACCACAAAAAAATAAAGAAAATTTTTAAAAAATCATTACCATAACTAATATCATTTTAGATATTAGACTAATTTAATATCATTTTAGATATTAGACTAAGAAGGTTAACTTATCAGATATACAATGAAAATAAATTCAAATTATTTTAAAATGTTCAAAAATGCAATATCCTTGTACTTAGTGTATATGCCATGTAACAAAATAAAGGAAGTAAAACAAATGTTTTATACTAACGATTAGATGCTGGAGGCTAATACAGAGGCTTGTCATTGATTGACAAAAGCCACATTTAAGATAAATTAAAGCATAATTAGAGGAAATTCAGAATAGAGAGACACATTCATCTTTTGAAAAGTAATTTTGTAAATCTGAAAAAAACTTATTCAGAATTTCCCTACACACTTCAACCTAAACTAAGGAAAGTGCTGGTAAAAATAATTATATATATATATATATATATATATATAGTCTTTATTACTTAGAAAACTGAAGCAATAAAGATTAATCTGATCACAGAAGAAAGGTGGCCCCCACAGAGCCTGTAACAGTGCAGTTTTCTTACCCATACTATCAATGGCTTGACTCAGTTCATGATGCTCTACTGAGCCACTTCGGTCTTGATCAATCGTCAGGAAGTTCTGCTTCCAGGCATTAATAGCTGCCCAAAGCTCCTGGAACTCACTAAATCCCATTTTTCCTGTATGATCTTTCTGATAGTTTTATTAAAGACAATAAGTTCAGGTATTTTAGAGGATTTAACCTCACCCCAAACTCCAAATTAATCACTGAAAAATGTGCTTCTGCAGAACAGCTTAATTCACCCGACGAATATATTTCTATGTCAAAATGTAAGCAGGAAGACTTCAAGCAGGATTTTATAAGATATTTCTCAACTTGTTACTTATTTCTTTATGATCACCTATAGCTAGTAACTGGCTCAACATTTGGAGTATTAACTCTACATCCTAGTATCTATTTTTATTCAAGGATACATCCAACATGGCAATCATAATTCTGCACGTTTCCAAGCTGAATGCTGAAAAACATAGTCAATATTTAAATCAAAGTCTTCTAAATATTATTTATGTAAATTTATGAAAATCCTTATTTCTAAAACAAAACACTTAACATCTGTCAAAATTTACCACTATAATCAACAAACTTTCATAAATGTTAAGTGTTTATAGTAAGTAGAAGAAGAAAAAAAGAACCCCCAAATACTGTTTTCAAACCACTCATATGTGGTAAGGAGATTGAAGTAATTAAAGAAGCAAGTATAAAATAACCCAAAAGGCCTATGATAGATGGCTTTCCTGGAGCCCCAAAAGAAGAAGGCTTTCAGGGTTCATAGCACAAATCGACAGGTGAGGTCTAAGGAGCAGTTTGACATGTAATCAGATAATCTTGAAGGAGTCAGTATACCAGTGAAGCATTGTTATATAAGGTAACCCAATATAATTAAGGAACATTGGACTATGTATACAACTACTTCCTCTCAGTTCAAAGAGAAGAAATTTTTTTCTTTTTTTCTTTCCTTACCAATATCGATTAGAAAATTTATCACATCTACACCCTGTGCTCTGTATAACTACTATGAGGACAGCAATGTGCAATGTGTCAATTATTGAGAATGTACTACTAACATGTTTTGAAGCTGTCATGTTGTTATTTCTTATTACAAGCAATAAAAAAATAAGGATGCCATAAACACCAGACTAGGAAACTCTTCAATACCACCAGAGAGAGCTCAGAGGACTATAGCACATGTAGGTAAACCATTAGTAGTTTAGCACAACAGACCAAATTTAAAAAGATGTGTCTCTGAGCTGGAGCAATTTTTCCTTGAAGGCAGGGAGAACAAAGGAAAACATTAATCAGTACAAACATTCCTAAATTCAAGGGTCATGAAATGAGATAGTAATGCATTCATATCAATAGTCATATAATGAGCCAACTAGAAAATGTTCAGTTTTTCTATCGTGTCACAATTACATTCAGCTAGTACACCAATTTATTACAAGATAAATTAAATCATATGCCCAATAAAGGAGATATTACATTAATGTAGGTCAGTTAAGCTTGCAAAGTTCTTATTAACAGCTCTTTAAGATGACTGACTAAATGAATAAATACATAAATAAATTTTAAATTAAGCCATTTATTTCATTCTCTTGGATAATGCATTATGAAATTTTTAAAATGAAATTATTTCAGCTAAATTTTAAACCCACTGGGCTGGGGAGAAGCTTGCTGCACAAGCACCTGCCTGGTAAGCTCAAGGTCTCAAGTTCGATCTCCAGTACCACATGCTTGCTAGCCGGAAACTAGGTGTGGTGGCTCACCCCTATACTCCCAGCACTAGAGAGGCAGAGACAGGAGGATCACTGTGAGTCTGAACCGCATAGAGAGACCATGTACCAAAAAATAAAAACAACCATTAAAAAAAAAACCTAAATTTTAGACCCACTAATGAAAATTATAAAATATTCTACAAAGTAAAACAATTTTTTTGTCGCTATTGTCTTTTTGAGACAGGGTCTCGCTGTGCAATTCAGGCTGGCGTTGAGCTCACTTTTGTAGCCCAGGCTGGTCTCAAACTTTCAATGATCCCCCTGCCTCAGCCTCAAAAGTGCTGAGATTACAGGCATGCACCACCACACCTGGCTAATAACTGATTTTCTTTAAATATTCAATATATTGCTGGTGTAGGACTGCTGCGCATACAGCATGATTTTGAGTTTTACAACACAACATATAACTCACTGACTACTTAGCAAGTTCAGCAGTGTGTATTCTATGAGCATAATGTTCTCAGATGAATGATGTCCCTAACTGTATAAATGAAAAAAATAGAGACCCAGTAAGATAGATTCCCAACTTCATACAACTAATAAGGGAAGTCATCAGGGTTGGAACTCAACATAATTTTCAAACAAAAGCTCTGGGTGGAATAGTGTTACCTGAGAAATTTATGGAATGGTATTCTATCTTTTTACAAAATAACTAAACTGTTGTACTTTAAAAATAATTTAGCACATGGTCATGAAGTGGTAAGATCTAAATGGATAATCATAAATGGAAAAATAAAATGATAAGGCTACCTTCAACTTCAGAATAGGATAGTATATGTGAAAAAAGAAATAGCATTGACAAATAGCAACATTTTAATAAAGTTGACAGATTTTCACAACCCTTTCCATCCAACCCATCTGAATGATAGCTTATTATATGACAAAGCACAAACCTTTAAGAGAAAATGAAAATTTACAAAGAAGTAAAAGTAAAAGATTTTGTAAGTTATGAAGTCAACAGATGCAAGCTAACTAATATTTGCTCATAATGAGAAAAGCTGAAAAGAAAAGTTAGCTATCTTGGATGAGGCTCCAAATGTCTAAGAATTAGCAGTACTTCTGAAAATGTGCATGAATGTGGAGACAAAAACAGAGCTGCACAGCGTCTATTTAAGGAGCATCTAATAGCCCCCAAGCCTCCGTGACTCTGCACAGCTAGCAGTCCCACTTGCTCTCACCCCAGCAGAAGTCTGCAGTTTTATTACTGGGAGCCGTCTCTGGACTGCAGGGTGCCAGGCACAGTTGCTATGAGCTACCTACTAAAATAAGGCAACCAGTACTAAACAGCCCACTGACCACACAGAGCACCAGAAGAAACAACACAGGAGAAAGTCTCTAAGGATGTGCCCAATGTTCCATAATAAAATTGCTCAGCCAAACAAGCACACCCTGAATTAGTACAGCTGGTGAGCAGTTCACCCGATGGTCAGTGATAGGCCTCCTAGTCAGTGTGTTAATAAGATACAGGCAACAAAACCTCATCAGATACTTAAGAAAAGGCATGAAGGATAAACAGACTGAGAAAAATAAAAACAATTTTGAAGAAGTAAATGTTATGTAGAGAAAAAAAATAAGTGTATCAAACATTTCATAGAGATAATAGAAGACATTTCATTCAGGAAGAAAACATACAGAAGCACAGCGTTCCTAAAAAGCTAAAAGCAGGGCCTGGTGGACAGTTCAACACTGTAAGAGCCCACCTGGCAAGCACAAGGTCCTGAGTGCAATACCTATTACAAAAAAAAAAGACCATATGAAGTAAAGGAGACAGCAATTTAAAAGACAGGAAAAAAAAAGCTCTACAGAGAAGAAAATTCCAGAATGATGTTGAATAATGACAGTTTGTCAAACGAGCACAGAAAACAGCACAACAGAAAGCCTGACATTGATGGGCAAGATAGAATTCCTCACAGCTACTCACTTCTTGGAAAGTGAGAAATGTTCTAAAAAGGGAAAGTACTCATACATTGTCACAAGACACTATGAACTGCATGCAGATAGCAAAAATAAGGTAAATATTGATTGTTGGCCTAATAATGTTATTATATAACTGCATCAAAAGGACAGGAAGATGCAAAGACTCTTGTGTGGATTTCAAGGATGAGGTGACTCTAAGGTTGAGAGTTTAGTCCTCGTTCACAGGAACACATGAACTGATGATCATTAAGCTGAAAGTATATAGTTACAGGCCCAGTAGTGTGAGATCTGGAAGGAAATTTCAAAAAAACTCAGTAAAAACAAACTCTTACTACAGGTTAATGCTGGGAAGCCAAAAATGTGCAATGAAGTTATTTGCATAACAAGTTCTGGGAGACTGACATGGATTACAGAAGGCTCTAATTCCTCACGGTTATCTTCTGCTACATAAGAGGTCTTAGGAAGATGGCTCCACCACTGTCCAGGCTCAGGAGCTTCTGACTCTTTCTCCAAGCTTTCCTCTCACCTTGGCAGGCTCAGTATTCTTGAACCTGACCAGCATGGTCAATATGCTCCTTGGGTGGCCGAGGGAGCACCTCCACCACCTTCTGCTAACTGACCATAGTTGGAGCCAATGCACTCAAGCTCATCTCCACTTCAAGGGCAAACCCAGGTGCCATGAGTGCAGAGCTGAAAGATTCTCTAGAAGCCCTGGGCAACCACTGGCTGTGCACTTGCACAAGTTCATCAGTGTGTCCATGCAAGCTTGACTGTGCCCATCCTTGGAAAGCCAAGACTGAGACGCAACTCCTTGTGCTGCCTCTCTCACGCTAAAGCACGGTCTCAACAGAACCTTGTTTAGTAAGCATTGCTTGCCTCTTCATGATTCCTACTGCAAATTTAGCAAAACAATCCAAAGTTGAGCTGGTCACACTAGGAGGAAGGAACTGTAAGCTGTTAACACCAACAGCGGGCAACTGAACTATTTGACTCTGAATTATGTCATATGAAATCTTTTTTTAAAAAAATTAAGTATGGAGAAAAATTACAAAATGAATTTCTCATTTCAGTTCTATAAGAGGAGGAAATAAAGGATCTTACGAGAATAAGTTTCAGTAATTCCAGACTGTGTCAAACATCTCTGCAGCTCTTCAGCATCCACCTCACCGTCCTGCCAAGAAATGATGTGAACATGACTTCATGTGTAGTTGTGTAAAATCACATTACGATGCTAAGGGACTACTTAGGCTAATCAAGAAATAGGCCATTTTAGAAACATTATTAACAACTACTCAATCCCACAGGTAATTATTGACAGTCAAGAAACAGTACAGAACATGCTGCAATAAATCATTATCTTCACTTCTCAAAAAAAGTACTACCATTCTGTCTTACATTAGTTCAAAATAATAAGAGAGAAGAAGCATTCTCTATTTAAAACAGAAAAATACCTAAAGTGCTATCAGAGCACTCAATATACCTTTCCAACTTCTGCCCATTTTGGGGAAGGGAATATTTCAAAGAAAAAACTTTAAAGATTTTACTGGAAGTAAATAGATAGATAGATAGATAGATAGATAGATAGATACATACATACATACATACATACATAGATGATAGATACATACATACATGCATACATACATAGATACATACATAGATACATACCTAGTTACATGCATAGATACATACATAGATTTTATTTTTCCTTCTTACCATGACCTCTACCAAATTTTTGGAGTCCCTCCATACTTACTGCTGTTCTTCAGATTACTGTCCAAACATTCTTGTTTGACTTTATTGGAAATACACTCAAATTTATTGGAATAATTAACTGCATTCTTGTGAGTATGGTGTTGCATGCCTATGATTCCAGCACTGGTAAGGCTGATGCAGGAGGATTGCTATGAGTTCAAGACTAGCCTGAACTACATACTGAGACCTCATCGCAAAAAAAAACCAAAATAACAACAACAACAAAAAATTAACTATGTTTTAGACTATCAGAGTAGAAATGTTTTCTTCAAACTAAAAGAACTTTACAAGGGTTTTTCAGCCTATTTCATTTAACCAGGATCATCAGCCTTCATGTTTAAGTACTACAGCTACTTTCATAAGCCTTTATTATATATTCAAGACTTTATAAATATAAATACATGGCTGTATTCTAAACAGGAAAACACACCATTAACTATGACAGCTGCCAGCATTAATACCATCTCTGGGAGATGAGGAACATAAACACTGAGCTGTCAATTTTTGCATGCTAATTGGTAAAAGACTCTGACAAATTATTAAAACAGAGTCAAAGGTGGTAAATGAATTTCTTCTTTTTGTAAATTTACAAACTCTTCTAGTACACTGAAGATGATGATTACTATTTTCCTTCTTCAACTCTTGCCAGGTGGGAAAATGCTATTCTACTTGGATAAAATTAATAAAAAGCATTATACTTCATTTGTTTTTCCCCATTGAAGGTAGACAATATAAATCACTTAAATAAAGCATAGAACTTAAAATTTTTAAGAAAAGTTTGAATTGCTGGAAATCTAGAAATTTCAATTAAAATGAAAAAAAAATTAAATTTTTCATGATCTGTTGATAATTTCTGTGCAGGTATCAGTCTCTTCTGTAATATATCAACAAAAGCCTACCAAACCTGAACAGGCCTCTCCTCTGAATTGTAATTTCTAAACAGAGAAGAAGGAAAATTCAATGGTGTCATGATTCTTTCATAAAAAAATGATTAAGAAAAAGTTTTTTGTTTTTGTTTTTTGGGTTTTCTTTGTTGTTGTTTTTTAAAGTGTTGCTTGGAAACACTTAAGAAAATGTTATGGCAAATATATGGTAAAAAAATTTAAAGATCATTTCAAGGGTCTTCTCTAACTCTTTCTGACTATAACAGAAACTAAGAAACATAACTGTTTTATGTCTCAGAAAATCTTTCTTTCTTTCCTCTTTTCTTCCTTTCTTCCCTTTCTTTTTTTTTTTTTGTAGAACCAGGGATTGAACTCAGGCCCTCTCGCTTGCCAAGGAAGTGCTTATTCTATGAGCCATCTCCCCAGCCCTCTTCTGTCCCAGAAAATAAAGCAGAGCTATCAAGTCCATGTCACATTTCCACCTGCTCATTTGTCTGCAGTTCTGCACGCTTGCTTTGCCTAGTGCTCTGAAAAGATGCAAGACCTGAGAGAGATGGCTTACATGTCTTGTCTGTCAGAATGAAGGTGCATTCTTCTTATAAAAAATTAAGTCCATGACTTTGACAGACAATTAAATACTAGAAGACTCAGGAAACTTTCCATTGAATCCTTTAAAAGTTTTGAAGCTGTTAAGTTCTAACTATTACTGGTCAGTTGATTGATAGATTGAGAGCAAGGTCTCACTACATTGTCCAGGTGGGTCTCCAACTCAGGAGTTCAACTGATCCTCCCACCTCAGCTTCCTGAGTAGCTGGGGTTAGAGATGCATGCCACCATGGCAACACAACTGGCTGATCTTCTATACTCATCTTATGAAACTCTTATGATGACCATGTCCAGTCATACAATATAAAATACTTTCCCTCAACATACATGCTGCTACTAAATATTTGGGTTTTTCTCTGAAAACCAAGAAGACTAAAGCATGACAAATAAACTGGTTCTTATTTTAGTAGCCTGTAAACCCAGGGTTCTAGACTGAGAGCCACCGCTGAGGTAAGGTTGAAGATAAATGGTGCAGGCATGGGGTCAGGTCATTAGTTTATTTATAAGTGGAGGAAAAAATAGCTGTGTTGCTCATTACTGAATTTTTAAAATTAATTTTGATCTTTTAAAATTCATATATAATTATTTGTTATGATTACTGAAGTTTTTATAAAAATACACAAAAACTCTGCATCTGAAATAAGTCACTTTAGCCCAGCCTAACCCTAAATTCCTGAGCAATACAAAAACACTTACAGGTTATAACAAGACTTCCTGTTGGGAAACTTGCTACAGCAACTAAGGAGAAATGTAACTGTGAGAGAAAAGACATATTTATTATCTAAACATACTTGAAGTTCATATTGCTTTAATAGAATGGTTTTGATTCTATAAAAGTGTGTGAAACTGATATATGAGATATAGATCTCTCTCTCTCTCTCTCTCTCTCTCTCTCTATATATATATATATATATATATATATATATATATATATATATTCCAACCTTTAAGTTGTTTGGGTAGGTTACATAGAGGTAAAACTAGAAAGTAAAGGGAGCAGGATGTGCTGGGCACCAATGACCTCACATGTTGTCAGGGATGAAGATGACACTGGCTTTGTTTTATTTTGCTTTCCTAGAGTTATTGGGGATTAAACGTTGGGCCTTCCATTGTACTGACCTCACCTCCAATTAGCCTGTTTTCATTGTTACTTTTATTTTTATTTTGAGATAGGTAGGATCTTGCTCAATTTCTAAAGTTGTCAGGCTAAACTCAGATGTATAATGCACCTGCCTTAGCCTTCAGAGTTCTGGGATTCCAGACCTTGTGCCACCATGCCCAGCCTTTGCACTTCTTTTAAATAACCCACATTTTCAAGTAGAATGGAGCACTGGATTCATGAAATTGTTTCAGGCACCACACATATGGCAGTAGTTGCATAAGGTTTCAGTAGGTCTGAAAAATTTTTATCTTCTAGTACAATGATTTGAATAAGTCACTCAGAAGGGGTGGGACAAAGTAGGAGATCTGCAGGCCTTTAGCAGGAGATCTTCCTTTGAAGGTGACTGTGTGACTCAATCCTTGCCTAATGCCAATTAAATCTCCACAACAGCCCCAGTGGGGACAAACAACATTAGAACTACAGCATAAAGCATGCTATATATAGATGAATCAGATTTCCTCACTTTGAAAGTTTGTCTCTCTTTTACTTAAAAGAACAATACATTAGTTATTATAGTAGCAGAAATAATTATGACTACTTCCATCACTAAACTCAAGAAAAAGTTGGTATAGATAAATTTAAAATATAAATTTCAAATACTTATACATTAAGTAAAATAGTTGATATATTTAAAGGAGCAATCATTTTATTAAGTTAATATGTGTTCAATATTTTTATCGCCTCACCTGTCCAGCAACAGCAGTGAAGAAACTCCACATGGAGTCATTGGCTGAAGTACAGCTGCCCGGGTATGGGGGGTACGCAGGCTGGAAGCCACCAGGGCACATGTTTGGACCTGCTGCTGGCACTGGCTGGCCCATCTGTGTCGGTATTCCTTGTATCTGACCACCAAAATGTCCAAACTACAAAAGTGAAAAAGGAGAATGTGAATAATATCAAAGTTGCCTACTACAGTTTGTTTATAAACATTTTCGAACATTTATTAGAAGACTGTTAGAAATAAAAATACAAGGGCTGGACAGATAGCTCACCAGACTAAAGCACCTATTTAGGCAGGTGTAGTGAATGGGGTTTTATCCCCAGTGTGCTATGCTGGCCTTGCCCCGAGGGTATGCTGAGATTGGACTGAGACTGGGCATGATGGTATGCCTTTAATCTCAATGTCTGGGAGGCTGAAAAAAAAGAGAATCACTATGAGTCCAATCTGTGTAGTGAGACCCTGTGCACACTCAATTAAAAATAAAAAATAAATAAAAATACAGTAAAGAAAGCTTCCAAACATGAATATCATAAAAACTATAAAATATTGGATGGCCTAAAAGATAGTAAGTTCTTTAACATGTCATCCAGCATTATAAGAAACATTAAAGTCTGTAGCCACCAGGAACCTAATTTATCAGAAAAAAACAAATGTATAGTATTTAAAAGCTTTGACCATAATTCTTTCTTTTTCTTGTACTTTGAGGCTTAGCAACTATTTTTTAATACTTTAGAAAAGCATTTTACCCAGCATTTTAAGAATTCAGAGGAGAAAGAGGTATCAAGATTTTGGATTATGTCATTTTGAACAAATATTTTAACTTGCATCACAAAAGGGCAATCAATTTGTCAGAAAGCAGAAAGAGAAAAAAAATAATTATGAGGGATAAAAAAATCATACAGTCCAGAATGAGTTTTCATAGCTGTAGCTATGGGATGTGATAAGGGCAGAGGAATAGAAGTAATACTGGAGCTCTAGCAAGCAGTCAAAACTAGAGTAGGAAACACTGAAATACAAGAGGGGAAATAGCAAACACTAAAGCAGAATAATCTGGATCCCAAATACAACTTTTTAAGATAAAAAGACTGACTGCAACTGGACAACCTAATTTCAGACATAGAAATAAAAAATATAAATGAAAAAATATAAATATGCCATGCCGGCCCCTCCCTTGGGCACACTGAGCCAGGGGCGGAGTCTGGGCGTGGTGGCGCATGCCTGTGATTCCAGCACTGGGGATGCTGTAGACAGGAGAATCACTACAAGTCTGAGCTTTGTAGTGAGATCTTGTACCAAGTACATTTATTTTTTTAAAAAAATTATATATACATATTGATATCTTACAAATATCTTTACACCAATATGCTCAAAGGTATGGGAATTAACAAAATTATATAAATTATAAAAAAACTGATTCATGGAAAAAGAAAAACCTTAATTTCATGCACCCTAACACTGAAGATTGACAGTTTCATAAAAATTATTTTAAATGTCTGTAAGTATGTTGATTAAAGGCAAGTTTCAAGTCCAATATCTGGAGATACAGATAAACTCTGAAGTAAAAAGACCCTATGTCATGAGCTTGTGGCAGCCATGGACACCTGGTATTTTCCCCAAGGCCTACAAGAACATAGAAGCTAACCAAGGCCTAGAGTACAATCAGTAATTTAAATTAAAGCCCTGGTGGAGGCCCCCCTCCCATCAAGTTTCACACAAAGCCGAAAAACTTAAAGATGTTTCATGAAAAGAGAGACCAAACTCAATATAATAATGGAAAGGTAATATTGAGATGGTGCCAAAGCCCAGGTAACTGTAACATCTCCATCTCTGTCATGAAAGACGAGTCCATCTTGTTTTGTAACCAAAATTAAGTAAGTAGCATTATATGAAGAACCTGTCTTTAGGCATTACAACTGTCTCTCCTCCTTTCCCAATTTGCAGAACTGACTTTCCCAAAGCTAGTAATTTTGAGAAACCATTGGTCAGATTAAAGATAGCTGCACAGGCTTTGTGACTCTTCCCATTGAAAAGGGGAGTCACCCTTGAATCTAGACTGTGCCAGTGCTCAACTTCATCTGGTAGAACATGGTAGAGACAGCACCCTGTCCTTTCTGGCCATCAGTCCTTAGGAGGACCAGCAGCTGGTCTTTCTCATGAAGGATGTGGCCACTGTGTTTGAAAGAAGACGAAGAATATGTGCTGAAGAACTGGGACGCTGGGGGCCAAGATTCCATCAGTGGCTTCTCTAGCACCCTTAGTCTCTGTTTTTCCTTTCCCTTCTCTCCCTCCCTGCTGGGCACCAAGGCTGTCAGGAGGTGAGGGACTTTCCTCTGCCATTGTCCCACAACAATGAAGTCAGCTGACTATGACCTCTAACTGCTAAAAGCCAGAACCAAAATAATTATTTCCTCTTTGGATCCATTTCTCTAAGGTACCTCGTTACAGTGAGGAAAAGCTGATACGGGGGTAGAAAGTAAAGAGTGGAAGTTGTCAAAGGGAATTCAGGTAATTTTCAAGCAAATCGGTTATAGGAAGGAATATGTCTCTAAATTGAGGGTCTGGAAATTCTTTACCTTAAGACAATAATTCTTACTCCCAGGAAAAGGAGTAATTCCTTTGATGATCGTTACCACATTACCACTGTTGACTCTAGTATTAAAATTAACAAAGCACAAACTTTTTTAAAATAAAACAAACAGATGATAACAGCGCAGGTGCCGTGTTCAGCCCCCGCCCCCATCTCATCCTACACTCCCAACTTTGTAAATACAAATTGTGCGCACAGCACTTTGAAGATCGCTGATGTAAATATTTAGGGTTGGAGTTCCCTTCCAAAAGGAGTCACCCGTTACTACAATTACAACTACTTTCAAGGCGATGCAGGAAAAACTGTATTTAAGAACAAATAATCTCTCTCGCCTCCGAAATCTAGAAAAACAGAAAGCCAATGGTACGACAGAAAAGTTTAGGATGCACTCAAGAATACCGTATCGTTAGTTCACAAGCAATTTAAAAACAAGAAGTGGTCAAAAAAATTTAGAAAGAGGCTCTATGGCAAAACTAAAAGGTTACTGGAACGAGAAATGGATGTTTCTCTTCTCCTTTCCAAGAAGGAAATGTCTGAGAACAGTTCAGCCTGTGGGGAGATTCTCAAACAGCGGGCATCCGAGGCCCCGCAGGCCCCCAGACCCAGAGTCGCGAGTCAGGCGCCACCCGGTACCGCAAGGAGAGAACGCACCGGGCGGGAGGCGCCGTCCGCAAGGCCGCCACACCCCCGAGGACGCAGGGGCGGCGAAGCGACTAGGACTCACCCCTCCTCCATATCCCGGGTAGGCCATGACAAGACCAGGGGCTAGCTGTCGTCACTTTCCCGGTCGAGTTGGGCCAGGTGTAAGAACTGCGCAGGTGCAGCCACGAGCGGAGGTTCAGGAGCAGGAGCAGCTGGGCTAGGAGGTTCAGATACCCACCCAGGTCCTTCACGCCCAGTAACCGGCCCAATCCCTTGAGGCTAGCCCCGCCCCGCTCGTGTCCGATTGGCTGAAGAGTCTCGCCCTCCTGCGGGAGCCCGCCCTTCCACGTCGCCGGCCCCACCCTACTCTGCGCTTATTGGCTACCTTCCGTAGCCAGCCGGCTGGCTCTTACTAACTCAAATTCTTAACCCCAAATCCTTTCCCTCCGTAATTTCCACCTTCTCTAGAAAGGTTCTCAAGGTCATCGAGTTCTGAAGTTCCTTTCTTTCCTGAAACCCCAAATCGGCCAATCTGACCTAGCCTATTTTGACCTGGACTTCAAATAATACAACTGTGAATATCAAAGGCTTCTTATACTTACTTTTGTGTAGCATTCAGGTCACAAGAAAATTTCGAAATCATGACCACAGCTAAGCCCCCAAAGGAAGAACTTCTGCCTTAATGTCTACTGCCCTTGATTTAAGAAAAGGGGGCCCGGCGGGATGGCTCAGTGGTCTAAAGCCCCTGCTTGGGAAAGCTTGGGAGGCTTCAGGGACCGCGGTTTGATCCCCGGCTCCACATGCTGCGCCAGCCCTGCCCTCGGGGCAGGCTGAACAGGCCATAAAAATGAGTAAATAAACAAAGATTCTGAAACAAGAAAATAAATAAATAAAATTTAAAAAAGAAAAGGTTATTTGTACACAGGTTCATAAACAGTAACTAGTTGTCAAGTTCAGTAAACAAGAATATAGAAATTTCAGTTAAATTTGATTTTTCAAACAAATGAGTTTTAGTGTTTGTCCCACACATTTCACTTTATTATATTCTGCGGGACATCCTGTAAATTATCTGGCAACCCTATCTGTGGCTCAACTTTTGGGCAAACTCTTGAGACACACTTCCTTAGTTATGAATACTGGGAGAACAGCTTTTAATTATTTGTAATTTTTCAATCTTTTTAAAGTCTCATGTTCTACCAGCTGAGCTAGCTGGGCACTTTTTTACCTTTTAAGTATTCAGTTATTTTGATTTATTAAATATTAGCAATTGAGAAGTTTGTCTATCAATTCCTATCAATTCCATAGTTCCAAGTTAAAAATTTTAAAAAAGGGGCCAGGCATGGTGAAACATGCCTGCAATCCCAGCTCTTGGGAGGCTGAGGCAGGAGGAGCAGTGCGAGTTTGAGACCAGCCTGGGCTACAAAAGTGACCTCAAGGCCAACCTGAACTGCATAGTGAGACCATGTCTCAAAAAGACAAAAACAAATAAATAAATAAATAAATATAAAAAATAACAGGGTAGCTACAGATTCAGCTTAAAAACAAAAACTAGCTATGTCCAAACAAGGCATTAACTATTAGGAGAAGCTAACCTTGCAGGACTGAGCAGCTGAACTGTTGCTCAGCTACAGGACAATGGAAGAATGCTTTGGATCTTGTGAAAAAAATTTACCAGAATAAGGCAAAGGAAAAGGAAGATTGCTAGTGTACAGGAAGCTCTTTGGAAAGTGTCAGTTCCTCTAATATGGTAGAAAGTTTTCTATATGATCAGGTTAAGTAACTACATATAGCAAAACCTACTTGATAACAGGCAGAATATATAATAAGCTCCTTAAAATACCGTGATAAAGTGTTAGAAAGTAGAATAATCATTGCCAACTTAATACAACTTATTGACTACATATTCCAGGTGTCTCAGTTACTGTTCTCTCTTTGCTGGGACAAATACCTGACACTCAGATTAGGGAAGGAAAAGTTTATTTAGCTCACAGTCAATGAAGGTTTCAGTTGATACGCGACTAGCTCCAAGGCAGAGCTGCACACAGCAGAGAGCAGCAGTTCACGGAAGCACCAAAGAGCAAGAGGGAGGAATCGAGGTGACAGCAATGGCAACAGAGCAGAACTCTTTGCCCTCCTTGTCCGCCCCAGGCTGGGTGTAGCACTCACACCCGTAATCCCAGCAGTATTCAGATCCATAGTTCAAGTGGATCATGAGTTAATCACAAACTGTAGAAGTCCCCTCCCCATGATTGCAAGAGGCTTTGGGGGGACAACTAGACACAAACCACAACACCAGGAAATATTTAGGAAGAACAGAGTGTGTTCCTTTACAAGGTTAGTCTAAATCCAGGGTCAGCCTTTTTAGTGCATCTTCTTTTTATCAGAATAAACTTTCTGATGGATTCCATTTGTGTTTGCTGAGACTTAAATTTCCACAGATCTGTTGCATTTCTGCGGGTCTAATTCCAAAGATGGCGGTTTGCTCCAGGGCAAAAGGTTGATGTTTGTTTACAGATCTCTCAAAATCATACGACATTTTAAGCATAGACTTTCTTATCTGATAACAAACCCACTGCATAATGGAGCACCCTTATGGAAGCTCCTCTTTGCCTTGTAGGACTTTGGTCATTTTATCTGCTGGGCATTAAGTAATAATCTTTTGTCTCTGACCCAGGAATCTCATCATTTCTGCCAACTTTTATGAAACTGACAGGCATATTAGCTGGCAAAGAGGATACATCACAGGTCCTCCATAATTCCTAACAATATGTCTCTTTGTAAGAGAAAGGCCATTAAGGAAAATTTATACTATATATATATACTATATTTATACTACATATACTATATATATGCTATATATATATATACTATATATATGCTATATATATATATATTATATATATATACTATATATACTATATATATACTATATATAGTATATATAATATATATATATATATATATATATATATATATATATACTATATATATATAGTATTTAGTATTTGTGCTTGCTTTTGAGACAGGATCTTGCTATGCAGGCTGGCCTTGAACTCCCTCATGTAGCCCAGGTAGCCCAGGCTGGGCTTGAGCTTATGGTGAGCCTCCTGCATCCATCACCTGAGTGCTGGCTTTACTGGTGTGAGCCACCATGCCCAGCTCAAATTATATTTTAATATAAAAACTCACATGAGCCCAGATAGAATTTTTTCAAATAATAGTAGTGATAATTTCCTTTCCTAATTCAGTTAGTATTGCATAAATAGTAGCATTTTATTAAATGGAATGTATGAAAACAATTCAAATCACTTTTTTACATAAAATGCTTCATAATTCTGTAAAATAGCTTTTTCTTTTTTTCTTTTTTTTTTTCAGGGTCTGTTATGGTTTATATCTAGTTGTCCCCCCAAAGCCTCATGCACTCACGGGGCAGGGACTTCTATAGATTGAGACTTGACTCATGAGTCACTGGGATTATGTATTTTAGTACTGATCTAGAGTTTGAGACTTGATCCATGATTCCTGGGATTATGTGTTTTAATACTGATGGGATTATGAGTGTAGCCTAAGGAGAATAGGCTGAGGCAGAGAGCCTGAATGTAATATAAAGAAAGGCAGAGAGGAAGACTCATGCTGTTGCTCTCTGTTCCCTTGGTTGTTCCATTGCCTCTGTCGCCATTGGTGCTGTTTCTGCCGCCATGAACTGGATGCTCTCTGCTCTGTTCCACTCAGCCTTAGGACAGCTGAATATGAACTGAAACCTCCACAAACTGTGAGCTAAATAAGCCTTTTCTTCCTTCATTTTGAGTGTTGAGTATTTGTCCCAGCAACAAGTAAAAAGTGACTAAGACAGGGTCTCACTATGCAGCTCAGATCCTTAGTGATCTTCCTGTTTTCAGCCTCCCTAGTGCTGGGATTACAGGGGTGCTCCACCATGTATGAACTCTAAAATAGCTATGTAGCAGGTACTGTGTGTTATGTGTTAGGGTGTGTTATTCCTCAAAGTCATTCTATCAGATACATATCATTATTCCCAAACCAAATTACCTTCTAAAAGTCCTTTTCTAAATGTTATCATATGAGGGGTTAGGATTCAAGCTTTTGAATTTGTGGAGCTACACAATCTGGTCCGGAGCGCATAAAATCTAAAACATAATAGGAAGAAACTTAGTCACACTGTCCACAATTGTCACCTTAGATCCACCCTAGTATTTATTTGAATGTGTTTAATTGATACACATATAATAATTACTATACATACGCTAAAAATTACAGTGCTTTTTAAATGTACTAAGGAAGGGTTTTTGTTTTTTGTGTTTTGGGGGAAGAGTCTACAGAGTGTTCAGGCTCTCACTACTAGATTGGACTAATAGTGATCCACCTGTTTACAGCCTCCTGAGAGCTGGGATTTCAGGCACACACCACCATGCCCAGTCTCAATGGCTGTCTCATCATGCCCCTGGGGTAGGGCAGGTGCAGCAGGCCTGGGGATCAAACTCCTAGCCCCTGTGCCTGCTTGCAGGAACTTTAAATCACTGAGCTATTTGGCCGGCCCCTGTAAGGAAAGTTTGTATATGTACTTCTGCATAAGGTGTAAATTTGGCTGTAAAATATGAAGTAACTCAGTAACAATTTAATTATAAGCCCACAGTAGTTTCTTTCATCAACTACTGAGGCATGTTATTCACCAGTGAGGAAAGAAGAGAAAGAATCAGTTTTGCAAAGAAGACAAAAACAAACCCTACTTACATTTGGGACCTCAATCAGCCCCTTGACAAACTCACTTTTCTTCAGCTAAGCTTCTAACAACCATTTTCTGTTTCTAATTCTAGTAATATTGAGTACCCTTTCACAGAAGCACAGCTATTAAAGTCAATTGTTAAACTGCATTTATGAAAAATGTCAACAGGATACTTCATCGGGTTCCTGAATATATGCATTCTTCCATTATCACCCTAGTAAGCAATATGGCTCCAATGCAAATTTCTTCAGAAACAGTGATCACAATAAGTGTTCACAATTAAGCCAAGCAATGGCAGCAACATAATTATAATCACCATAAAGTAGCTTTCAGGAAGGATAGACCCAAATTTCATGCTTCTGACTGTGGCTTAGACTGTATGTATACATCAATACATTCACACAACTAATTTTGTATAGAGATATAAATTAAATCTTTCAACCAAATACTTTTTTTTTACTGGTGTTTACCACTTGGTTAGTAGCTTGCTACACATATAGAGTTAACTTACAGTACTCCTACTACATAAAATTAAAGATAGTTTCATCAAGAACTTAAAAATATCCCAATTCATAAGTACTGTATGAGCCAACATCCAAAATCATTTAATTCCATTTAGTCCTCAAATTTTCATGTATTTGCAAATACCTCACATCTTTATAAAATGGACAGTAGGAATATGCCCACTAATAAGGATAAATAATTCCCAACATGTTTATCATACTGGACATGATGAATGTCATAACTGTTTTGCACTTTACCACATTTGATCTTTGTAACACTCTTGTGAAGTAAGCAGTACAAGTTACATTCTAGGAGAAGCTACTGTAGCAAGAAGTTGCATTGTTGAGGTAGACACAGATCAACACAGTTGCAAAATATTTTTATCTTTTTAAATCATTTGCTTATGTATTTATCTGGTACAGGGTCTCACTCTACATAGTAATTCTGTCTCAGCCTGACCAGTGCTGGGACTATAGATGTACGTTACCATGTCCAGTTTTGGTGGCCCGCACAGCAGCACAGCATGCAGTACCAGGGACCAAACCCATATCCTTGAGCTTGCCAGGCAGTCACTTAGACTGCTGAGCTACCGCCCCAGCCCTGAAAAATATTTTTACAATAAAAAAATCTGACCTGATTTTTTTCATCTTAAGAAAATGATACCCATAATATGTTTCTAACTTTGAATGAATGGGTGAAGTCCTACTCTTAGAGCTTTAAAATAGTAAGTTGCTCAGTTTACTCAATATTAAAAGTTGAAATAAAAGAAAAAGAAAAACCTTAGTACTCTTTCTTGTGAAGTTCCTGAAAGTAGAAGCTGTGATATATACTGACATAGAATGAAGCCCCATAATTGAGGATGGTGCAGGAGGAGCTCTAAATAGGGACAACGGACACCACCCAGGTCCACAAAACTCAGCTTACCTTGGAGGTGTGCCTTGTTTTCTAGTCTTTAACCCTAAGACTCATTTCCTGAAACTACCAGAGAAATGCAGATGGAATAGTCAAACACACTAATGAAGATATTGTAACAAAAACAGTATTTACAGAGCTAATGACGTAGCTAAGAGACACAGATAAGACTCAATCCTAGTGCAAGCAGTGCAAAGCCACATTATCACCCTTAAGCTGAACAAACAGGACTGTGATGCAGTTGTTGAAAACTGGACAGAGTTGTTGTATAAAGATTTCCTCTGTCAGGGACGAGAGGCATGAAGAACCAGATGAAGTAGAGCTGAAGGAGTAAAGGCCAAACCTCACTCCTGCCCCCTCCCCCTCCTCTTGCCTATGCGTCTGTTCACAGAATCTAGTCAGAACCGGAGGGAAGAAATTCTTTGATACATAGGGAAGAATACAGACAAGGGTGGGGAGTAGATCTTCAGGCTCAGCAGAATTCCAAGCATCTTAGTCACTTTTTTCCCTACTGGGATAAAATATCAGACAACCGCAACTTCAAGAAGGAAATGTTTATTTTACTCATGTTTCAGTCCTTTGTCTCCTGGTTCAAAGGCAGAACAGGATGGCAAAAGATAATGGTGAAAGAGAACGCTCCTAGCAGGAGACACAGGAAGCAGCGACCATCACTCCACTGACTTCTGTCTTCTTACCTGGCCCTACCTCCTACAAACTAGTCAGCTCCAAAGCCCTCATCTCAGTTACTCTTCTCTCCTTGCTGGGACAAATACCCGACATCCAAAATGAAGATAAGAAAGGTTTATTCAGCTCACAGTTACTGGAGGTTTCACTCCATACTTGGCTGGCTCCAAGACAGAGTCGCATAAGGCAGAGAGCATCAGTTCAAGGCAATGAAAAAGAGCAAGAGGAGCCAAGGGATAAGAAGCGGCAACAGCAACAGAGAGGAGAGCTGTCTCTCTCTCTGTCTCCTGTTATATTCAGGCTATCCACCTCAGGCTGGGTGTAACACTTATGCCCATAATCCCAGAAGTACTAAGACCCATAATCGCAGTGGATCATGAGTTAATCTCAAACTCTAGAAGTTCCCACCCCTTGACTGGATGAGGCTTTGGGAGGGACAACTAGACATAAACCATAACACTTCCATAGTGTAGTCACCTTCTAAAGGCCCAGTTGTAATCCAGTGAGCTTTCAGGGAGCCATCTAGATATAAAGCATAACACTATCCCCTCTGCAGTAAAAGAAATTTCAAAGCTTATATCAACACCCCTGCTCCAGCTAATCTCAACCTTTGTAATTCTTTTTAAGGAAGGAAAAAACTCATAACAAAAAGTAAATATACAGCCAGGCGTGGTGGCACACGCCTGTAATTCCAGCACTTGGGAGACTGAGGCAGGAGGATCAGTGTGAGTTCGGGACCAGCCTGTTACAAAAATGAGCTCAAGGCCAGCCTGAGCTGCACAGTGAGACCCTGTCTCAAAAAAAACAAACAAAAAAGTAAATATACAATACTTAAACAATGCATCACTTTTTAAAATTAATATGTGATTAACAATATGCAATGGAAAAACTAGAAAGGAAAGACAGAAAGCAAAGAAAGACAGAGGGAGTGAAAGAGGAACAGGAGTTGTTGTTCAGCTGCATTTATTACAGTCAGGACCCGGGGCACACAGTTGAAGAGGAAGCTATGGCAACCAGCCCAGGAGGAAGGAAGGGAAGGAAGAGGAGGAGAAAGAGACTGTTACCTAGCAACTGCATCTTTTGGCAAGACTTTACCCATAAGTTGTCTAATACAACCATAGTGATATCAGAAAATATATTGGAATAAAAAGAAAATACTAAAAAAGTGGGATGAGTGGGAACGCAGAGAAGAAACATAAGAGTAAGAAAGAAGAAAGATCAAATAACTTTTATATTAGCTTTTTTTTCTTGTTTCAGAACTTTTGTTTGTTTATTTATTTATTTTTATGGCTGGCTCAGCCTGCTCTGAGGGCAGGACTGGCACAGCATGTGGTGTCGGGGACCAAACCACGGTCCCTGCAGTTGCCCAAGCTTTCCTAAGCAGAAGCTTTAGACCACTGAGCCATCCTGCCGGGCCCCTATGTTAACGTTTTATGTAGAATATCTTGCTGTATATTATTTTAATGAATTTGAGCATCAATCAAAAGTTAAAAGCAGACAAAATCGAAATCTTTTGGAAGACCATGTGCCTAAAATCTCTATTCATTTATCCACATCATACAGATAATAAATTAACAGCAAGGTCAGAGTTTAATAGCAAGGCCAGAGTATCTCTAGACTAACACTGATTAGTTTAAACTTTATTAATATTTGAAAAGGTATTCATTCACATATACACTGATTTTTAAAACCATGTGTGGTAAATAGTTTTGGAATTGACAACTGACTCCAAGTATATCTGTTGGCTGTGTGGATACAGACAAGCATAATGTAGCTGCTTGGAATATGGTATTCTCCTTTGTAAAACGCAGGTAGTCCCTATTAGAAGATCACATCATCCTTTGTATATTGTGGCAAAAAATCCGATTAATAAGTGAACTTACTCTTGTAGCTCAAAACCCAGGCTTGGCTTCAGATTATACTCCTTCTGGTGTATTAAAGACTTTTATCTATCTGTCCCTTTCCCCTCTGTCCTTCAGGTAGAAAAGGCACCCCCACCCCGTTCAGAAACAGCCCGTTGTCAGGTATAGCCATGGGCCTCACTTTATAAGCATCTTCATCCAGTGCAGTAGGAGGGTCCGGGGCTGGCGTGAGCACCACGTCCACCCCAGGGGGTAGCCTGCTTACTATAGAATGGAGAGAAAGAGGCTTCCTCCTGCCTTTTGCTTTTGTTGCCTTACTATTTCTGCCACGGTGAATTACCGTCCCTCATCATGACACCATGCCTTGGAGCCACCAGGAGCTACCTAAACCTCTCCTTCTTTAACTGGAGAGAAGGGTGTTTTGTCTTGGCAAAGAGAGAAAAGTAACCAAGACAAGATCACCTGAGGAAGGTGCAGGCAAGGGCGCACAGGAAGGAGCATGACCAGGAAAACTTTCTCTATAAGCAACTTCCATGTACGGTTCCCTGTCTCGCATAAACGCATCTGTTTAGACTCTTTTCTTCTGAGTCTACATCAGAAGCATCCTGGACCCTGCGCAGCTTCTTTATAACGGCTTTCTTTCCAAAATTGAGCATGGCAGAACCAGCACGGGTAATGAGATGGAAGATCACCATTTCTGCTTCTGTAAAATACTTTAAATTATAGCCATAGCTTATCCCTCCATTGGGAAAAATAGAATGCCTGCCTTTCTGATTTACTGCCAAAATAGCTATAATTGCGCACAGGGACAAATTTACCTACGTGATCCCAGCTGAGCATCTTCCAGCACAGTGTAGAGCGCGCCACAAGGTGGCAGCAGAGGAAACTTCATCTGGAGGCAGCAGCGCTCTGCAGGCTGAAGCGGGGAGCAAGGAGAGGCTTTCCCCACTCGCTGCCTCCCTGAGAAGGGCGCAGATACACAATGACCGGAGCCGAGGGCTGGCTGCTCCGTGCGTGCCTTGCCGGCTGCCCGGAGAGGACACCTTCCAACGCGGATCCGGGCACATCCCGAGCCCAGGCAGGAGCTGGCGAGCGTCCCGGAGAAGGGCGCTCCTGCTCCAGAATTCCTTTTGTGTTTCGGGATGTTTTTCTCTGCAGTCCGTTGTGGGTGTTTTACATTATTAAGTGTCAATACTATTTATTTTTAATTGCTAATGAATAGAATACATAAAATTTATGAACTAGAATCAGTTTGTTCCTGAAATACGAAGCAGCTTCTGGGACTGCACCCATACCATGACTTGCTGAGTGTGTAAATCTATAAATGTGAAGTCTTGCGAAAAGGTCCCAATGCACTACATGTGTGGATCTCCCCTGCAGTTTTTTGAGTGTTTTACCAAAATACATAACTTTAAAATATAAAACCAACAAGAAAAATTTTAAACTTTGAAGTATGGGCGAGGCTTATAGCTCCGCCTACTGAGCCCGCATCCTTTGGTCGCTCACACTACTGAGGCAACTCTAAATCTCCGCGATTTAAATATGATTCACATGGCATGGGAAACTGGCAACAAAAACGAACACACGTTATTGTTGTGTGGGAGCCGAATTTCCTGATAACATCCCCAAGTTCCCTCTTTACCACTGGTGAAAAATAGTAACTCCAGTTCCTCACTTGAAGGCAGAGACAGTTTTCGAACAATGAGGGAATTGCTCCTCATTTTCTTTGCTGAAACAATAGGAAGCAGAACTACCAAGAACATGGGCAGCAGTTAGGCAAAAGTAATCAAACATTGCCAAACAGATTCCTGACACTTGTCACTTTCCTACAGTCTAGACAATAAGTGGCTCTTTCAATTAAATCATGATTCATTCTTTCCCCACTACTAGCTACTGCACATGCTCTAGAAGTGTTCAACATGGTATTGCCCTGAAGCCATATAGATTTTTCATACATAGGTTTTATTTGCTCTAACCAAATACATTCCACTACCTAGATCTATGAGTTTGAGAGATGAAAGTTTCAACCACAGAATTTCCCTTAATAAATTGCTGATATTATGTGTCCATTTAAATAATGTCATTAACCAAACTGAACTATAAATAATTTAGGAGCATGTTTACAAAACACAACATAGTGCTAAAGTGCTGGCAGGTGTGTTTCTAAGTCCAGGAAAGAAGGCTGCAGCATGGCTTGGGGGAAAGTTGTTAGGTAAGTCTCAGTGAAACATAAGTTATTGCACTGTGGGCCATATGTAATTCAATGTCAATGAATCAAATGTATATGTATTTAAACAAAACTATGCACGAAGGCAGGCTACTTATTGACCAGCTAATGAAAATATGACCTGACAGAAATGTAATCCTGCATTTCCACTAGTAATAATGGCTCAGTCTTCCTGATGCTCTGCTCTTGAGAACTCTGCAGAAGACAACTGCTACCACAGCAGGACTACCTGTTTACTCTTGGCTGCACCTAGACCAGCAGAGATCCATAGTTCACATCTCTGGCTGGAAAGTGGAACATTGGAAATTGAAAGGGAAATAGGGACAGCAAAACTCTGATCATGAAGATTTTGATGCAAAGGTTAATGTTATCCACCATTCTACATAACTCTGGCATGCACAAAAGCTTGGGAATAATTTCTCACATGGTCTCCTGGCTTTGTTACCACAAGGAATTATGCTTCCTGTTAGGGATGCCCAGTGTGTGAGCCACTGGAAACGATTTTCACACATTTCTTGTCATTCTTTTATTTATTTATTTTTTTAGATGAGTAGACAAAAGTCAGCAGGATTGAAAAGTAATTAACAATAAATGTAGTTGTGAATTTACTGACTCCTATATGTGACATATCTAAACTAGTTTTTATAAATTTGCCTAGAAATTGTATTTCTGTAGGGAATTAACCTTAGTAGTTGTAGTGGTTGATATATTGTGTCAGCTTGGCTGGATGACTCAATGGCCTGGTTCCCTGTTGGTGGGAGTCCACCCTGGGGTACAATTGGTTTCTCCCTGGAGTGTGACCAGGGCCTGCCTAGGATATGATTGGCTCCTCCCTAGAGCTGGATCAAGGGCCCATCCTGGGGTATGATTGGTTCTACCCTAGGGCAAAATGGGCCCACATCAGAATGACTGAGCACAAAGAGACTTTTTAAAGGGCTGAGGAAGGAGGCAAGACTTCACTGCACTGGAGAAGCTTCAGTCTTCGCATTCAGCCTGGACTTCATCATCTGGCTTGCAGTGCAGACTCTTCAGCCTCCAGCTTGGATCTTTCACCATCTGTCACAGCAGTAAAATAATTTGAGACAAAGTTCCTAGCTCTATATTTTGTAGCAGAAAAGCACAAAAGAGAAGTATGCTTGCTGACAGATTTAAGCAAATAGAACATGAGTTTACTTTAGATGATGTGGTCTCTGAAGATGATGGATTCTTTTGTTTTTTTTATTTTATGGGACCAGGGTTCGAACTCACGACCTTGCACTTGCCCAGCAGGTACTTGTGCCTCGGAGCTATCTCCCCAGCCCTGTGAAGATGATGGAATGTTGAGGCATTTTCACTGTTTCTAAATGTTGGTAGATCTGTTTCCAAAATAACTACATGATTTTACATTTTCAAAAAGATATCTTTTCTCACAACCTGTACTACCAAATTTTTTATCATAACGAAAAATACTTGAGAGTAGGAAATTTTCTGAGGAAGAGAGACTTGTCAACCAACTACTTCTGAAGGTTTCAGGACTTCTACTTTACTCCAGTGAGATGCTTTTATTTATTTATTTATTTACTTACTTACTTACTTACTTACTTACTTATTTATTTTAATGTATTTGACTATTCCACAGTTGGGCTACATAGCTCAGACTCATGCTGATCCTCCTATTTTGAGCTTCCCGAGCCATGGGACTATAGGCGTGCACCAACACATCCTGACTCTGTGGCGTGCTCAGCTTGCCCTATGGGCAAGAATCAAGCTGTAGTCCATGAGCTTGCCTAAGTCCTATTTGTGTGTGTGTGTGTGTGTGTGTGTGTGTGTGTGTGTGTATCATATGTATGAAATCTGTAATCAATTCAGAGTACTTGCATAGTATCTGAATAGATTAATTTATACAAAGATATCAACTAAGGAAGTTTCCATGGTTGTAAAGAATTACTAAGAATAAAACATAACATGAATACTAGAATGTCAAATATATGACCAGAACTTCTAACAGTTTGGGATAAAATATTGCACAAAAGTTCTAGTATGTCAAGGACACAGTGTCCATGGTGCTAACTGGTGGCCAGGTATCACTTGTGGGACTGAGCTACTGCTACTTCCTTGATATCCACCCTGTAGAACCAGACAGAATCATGACCTGTAGGGTGCAGGAGAAGTCCATTTATAGAATATGCTGATGGACATATGCTGCTGCTGCATACAAAAGAATAATTGAAAGAATGCTGGTGTATACCTCTTTCTCTCCTGTGTTTGTTTGCCCTATTTGGTGGGTTCTTTCCATTCTCCTTCATGGAGTTGTGGTCATTTTGATCTCTCTCTAGAATATCTTTTAGTAAACTATGCAGAGTTGGCTTTGTCATCATGAAATTCTTTAGTTGGTCTTTGTCCTGGAAGTATTTCACTTCTCCATTGAACTTGAGAGTTTTTCAGGGTATAGCAGTCTGGACTGGAATTTGTTTTCTTGTAAGACTTGAAGTACTAGGCTTGGCCAAATAGCTCAGTGGATTAAAGCACCTGCAAGCAGGTGCAGGGGCTGGGAGTTCAATCCCTGGGCTTGCCATTTAAGCCCCATTCCCAGGGTGCACTGAGACGACAATTGATACTGGGCATGGTGGCACCTAACTGTAATCCTAGCTCTTGGGAGGCTGTAAACAAGCAGATCACTATCAGTCTGATTTATTAGCATGACCCTGAATACCCTGTAGAACCTTCTCCACAATACA
>PVJA010025602.1:0-17726 GCA_004027025.1 Myocastor coypus
GATTGCCTTGAAATCCAAAAGAATCTACAAAAATACTAGCACTACGAAGTTTTCAGGAAAGGTGCATGCTACATGATCAACACAAGAAAATCTGGTATATATTATATATTAGCAGTGTGTGAGTAAAAGCCAAAATAAAAAGTCTATATACAATTTACAAGTCACTCAAAAATAGTTGAAATATTTAGATGCAAATGTAATAACATGTACAGAATTTTGTAGATATGAACAAGATAATTGTAAAATTTATAAGGAAGACTGAGAAACCAAAATCACAAAAATGATTTTTCTAAAATAATAATAATAAAAAAAAAGTCTACAGTAAGACTTCAGCATTTATCATATTGTTAGAGTCATCGAAAAACCTTGATTTGAGGACCGGCCAAATAACTCAGTGTTTAAAGCGCCTGCAAGAAGGCACAGGGACAGGGGTTTCATCCCTGGCATGCTGTGCCGGCCCCACCCCAGGACGCGCTGAGACCAGACTGGGCGTGGTGGTGCATGCCTGTAATCCCAGCTGTGGGAGGTTGTAAACAGGCAGATCGCTATGAGACCTTGAACCCCTGAAGACCTTTGCCTAAAATACAAACAAAACAAAACAAAACAGAAAAGAATAATAATAAATTCTTTAAAAAACCCTTGATTTGGGCAGAAGTACAGACATACGCATTCACAGAACAGAACAGACTTGGACGTACACACACTGCGTTCCTCTGATGTTTGAAAAAAGTATTAAAGCAGCTCAAGGGAAGAAACAAGCTTTTCAGTTAGTGATGTTAAAAAAAAAAAAAGCTTTAAAAAATCAGTGAGGTATTAGGTCATCGTTCCATAGACAAAGGAAAAAAAAGAACCACATGCTCTATATGTAATCACACACTTTGTATATCATCCAGAATTAATAAAATTTTAGCGAAAATTTAAAAAGATTCATGCTCTACAATGAGGACAGGAGTTGCTTAATGCAACATCCAAAGTAAGACTCTTAAAAATTCGTAAGTGGGACTCTATCAAAATCTGATTCTGAAGCCAGGCGTGGTGGCACACACCTGTAATCCCAGCACTTGGGAGGCTGAGACAGGAGGATCGCTGTGAGTTGAGACCAGCCTGGACTACAAAAGTGAGCTCAAGGTCAGCCTGAACTGAAAAGTGAGACCCTGTCTCAAAAAGACAAAAAAAAAAAAAAAAAAAAAATTGATTCTGAGCTGCACAAGACTCTGGTAAGAGGATTACAATAAATAGATAATTAATTAATTTTAAAAAGTAAACTACAAACTGGAAGAAAGCACTTAGAATCTAGAGTACAGGAAGATGCTTCAGAATCAACAAATTATGACTATAATACGGGCAGTGCATTGGTCCAACATTTCATGAGCGATGTTGTTCTGATGGCAAACTCAGTATGACTTGCAGCATTACCGTCCACCAAGGAAACTCAGATTAAAAGCACAGTGAGATTCCACTATGCGTTTAATAGGACAGTGAAACGGAGCAACAGCAGCAGGCATTCATGCAAGCGTACAGCACTGGTGAGACTGTAAGATAGTACAGGCACTTTAGAAAACGGTATGGAAAGTTTCTTATAAAAACAAGCATCATACTAACTTCTTCTTCTACATAGACCAGCAGTTGTACTACCCAGTGTTTATGCTAGAAAAATTGAGGCATTTATTTATGGAAATATCTGTACTGGAATATTTACTGCAGCTTTATGTTTCAAAGTCAGACATCGGAGTCAGTTGAGATGCCTTTCTATGAGTGAATGGTTAGACTGCAATGGGTGCTAAGTCCATGCCATGAAATACTGTCCTACAATTAAAAAGGAATGAGCTACTGATCCAGCCAACAGCTCCCATAAATTTCCAGAGAACTCTGCTAAGTGAAGAAGCCGGTTTCATTTGAAGCATATTATGGATGGGTGCATTTATAATATAGGGGAAATGACAAAATATGGGAATGAAAAGCAGGCCTTGGACATGCAAATGAGGAATGACGGAAACAGTATTGCAAGCCTGTGTGCTGGTTGCGGGGTTCAGGCTGCAACGTGCGACAACAGTGTCCATGCGACAGCCAATGGTCACCGTTTGCAAAAGGCCAATGTGGGCAGAAACAGGCGAACTGGAGAAGATCTGCCACTGCACGATCTCCAAAGAAGGCTATGGCTAGGGAAGAAAAATAAACTTCCTAACATTAGCATCTTTACTTTATTAAAAATAAATCACTCGAAGAATTTAAAACAGTATGTTAATCATGATATGCTAAACAACAAAAAAAAACAAAGGGCACAGGCTTCTGGGACGTCGTTGTTATCAGAGCAGAAGCCCTACACCCCTTTGTTCTTGACACTCTCACTTCAGGGTGAATTTTTCTTGTATTTTTAAAAATTGTTTATTAATTTATTTATTCAATGAATTTAGGACAGGGTGTACAGGGTAGACAGGATTTCACTCCGCAGATCGAACTCATGGCAATTCTCCTGTCTTCAGCCTCCCAAGCACTGGGATTGCAGGTGAGTGCCACCACGCCACAGCCTCAATCACTGTCTCAGCATGCCCCCGAGTTAGGGCTGGCACGGCAAGCTCAGGATTGAACCCGGGCTGCTGCGCTCTGCCCAAGCAGGCACTTTAGTCTACTCAGCTGTGTGGCCGGTCCTTGCTTGTAGCTGTGTGAAGCACCTGTGACTCAGCTTGTCCCTCTAGAGAGTTCTGGAAATGTGGAGATAACAACCTTTTAAAAGACACATGGGTATAAAACGAACACTGAGAGCTCGGGTAGTCTCCTAAACTTCTTGGCTTAAAAGTACTTCTATTTCAAATATAACTGTTTTTGGCTTGTTTTCCTAACTGTATCTAGGTTAAGAAGAATGCATGGTGCCAAATCTGGGGGACAATTAAGAATTCCAAAAGAGTACACTTTAAATATAGCCATAAGAAGGAAATGAAAGATTTTATTAAAATGTGTAAGTTATTTGCATCAGGGAGAGAGGTTGTGGATATATTTAGCAAACCGGATGTGCATTGATCTTCTTATTCAAGAACATTAGGTAAAGTACACAGACAAATCCTGTTTTGGAGCTCTTGCTTCCTAAAAGATATTCAGAAATGAGAAGCTGCTAATGTTAATAACTGGGTTTGTTGCCCTTGGTTCCCACGGAAAGACAGTCCTCTTATGTAAGAGAATCTCTTTTGGTATCATGTCGTTCAAGTTCATTAACTGTTTGATTCATCTAGAAATGTATCATTCGTAACGAGGGAAATTTTTGCTTTCCACGCACCTCACTTGGCTAAAATGCACAAAATTAATAACAGTGACTAATTAGTGAAATAGTGCATTGCATATTTTATAATTAATATAGTCTATATTTTAGTTATGCGTATGTGCTGAGATAAATCAGATAATCACACTGTTCTACTCAAAATCCTTGAAGGCTTCTTTTCTCTGTGGAGGACTCTGCATTATTCCCCCCTCATCCATCCTCCTCTGCAGATATTTACCCATCTCCCTCCTCATCTCTTGCATCCATCACCTGAGTGGCCTCTGCTTGCTGTCACCTGCCCCAAGAGCCTTATCTAACCTGGGATCTGACTGGTCCCTCATTGCCATAGCTCGTTAGGGTTCACTAGCATTCATTACCAGTTCACTCTCAGGACATAGACTCCAAAAGTGAGGATTTTGAAACCGTTTTTCTTCCATATTCTCCTCGCTTTTCTTATGGCCAGATGCGGAAGATGCAGAGTGTTAAACACAGCTGTGGTAAGTCAATGGGACAACTTGTATTTGTCTTGCCTTCTTATACACATCTCTTAGTCCAATTTGTGTTGCTATAGCAAAATATGTAAGACGAGGTCCTCTATCAGGAAAGGAGGTTTAGTTTTGTTCATGAGTTTGTAGCTGAAATTCCAAGCTTGGATGGCTATGCCTGGCAAGGGCATGCTTCAATATGGTGTCACCAGAGCTCTCCTGAGAGTGGAGACCGCCTCATTAGGAGGAGCCAAAGGCAAGCAGCCACTTGGGGTATGGCCCCTCCAGTCACAGTTTATGGGCTCAAATCTTTCCTGAAGGCGGAGCACCCAGAATTTAATCATTGCTTGGCTGCACCTTGGAAAACTTCCAGTGTTTCTAGGTACCGTGGTTTTCAGAACCAGTTCATGAGCCTTTAGGAAAGAAACCACAACACCGTACTTTTTACAAATACTCACATAACATTTCTAATGCCCTAGCGTCATTCTAGCATGGAAAGTAACTGCATGCTACGTGAAACCCTTGCTGTCAGGGTTCTCATTATGATGAAGATGGTTGCAGTGGGGTGAAGGAAAAGTACCAACAAAAGACATATAACCACAGTAGCTTAGTTCGTTATGGCCCATGCTATGCTATGCTATGCCATGCCATGCCATGCCATGCCATGCCATGCTATGCTATGCTATGCTTGCTGCAAAGGTCTTGGATAGTAACAGAAACACAGAGAAGGGCAGCACTTAAATGAAGGGTAATAGAACAGAATATGCATTGAGGTGTATGCAAAACGTAGGTCTTCTGTAACGTGGAAGGTCCGGCCAGGGGACATAGAAGGGACTGAGAGTAACATTGAAACAGGTTATTGGAGGATGAATGATAGGTTTTTAATAGTGCTTTGAGAGTTATAAAATTAGGGTAATCCTCAAAGTGAAGATGCTGAGACACGACCTCTGAACATTTAAGCAACCTATGTTTGAAATATGTCAGCCAGAGGTGTCATACAGCACAAGCCAGGAAGATACATCTATGTTAGAATTTATGTGAAGCCTCCATCTCCAACCTCCACAGCAGTAATACAGTGCCCAGACTGAGAAGCCGCCCCCATAGGCCTGATTCTGCCAAACTAATATTATTAATCGTGTTAAAATACTTTATAGTTACAAATACATGCATGTCATCTTCTTTAAAAGTCATAGCTAATGCTACTATGACCTTATTTGTATTGGCATCGTTTCTTTTTCTTTGCTGTTTTTTGATTTATGTATTTGGTACAGGGTCTCACTCCACAGCTCAGACTCGTAGTGATCCTCCTGTCTTCCACTTCCCCAGTGCTGGGAATACAGGCATGTACCACTGCAGCCAGACTCAGTTCCCCACTCAGTACACCCCTGGGGCTTGGCCAGCATAACAAACCCTGACCCCTGCGCTTGCCAAAACAGGTGCTTAGTCTGCTGAGCTGTCTTGCCGGCTCACTATTATTTCTTAGTGCTTTAGCATTAGGTTTCAACAACTCTTACATGGCTAGTGAATGAGGATGGACGTCATCTGCCTTGCTCTCCTGATTATCAAATAATATAGTCATCGGGTTGACATCTACAATCCCCATTGGGTGGCCCATTGCATGAAAACAGGCAGGCTTTCACTCAGGCCGTAGTCTAGGATTTTGCACGCTATTTGAACATGAAGGAAAGCAAAATACAGGAGTAGAATTTCAGGGAACTCGGTAGAGCTACTGATAAAAGATTTAAAATAATGAAAGTTATTTCCATTTTCTCAGTGAAGTAAGAGTCCGTATCATTGGAGAAATACTTCACACTTAAGAAAACAGGAGCAAAGGGGGAAGAAATTGTGATAGAAGTTAGGGAGAGAATCTACTGATTAGAAGGTGTAGTTCTAAGAATGAGAAGCAATGAATGTTAGCCACAGGAGGTGCACAGCACTACGGAAGCGATACCATCAGCAGGCTGTGTTTGTTCTAGCCTTTGAGTGGCTCTGACTCTAAGTGGGGAAGGCTTGGGATCAGCCCCAGCCAGAGTTTTTCTTCAGGCTTGGTGGGAGGAACAAGCACAAAGGACAGTGAAGATCTGCTGACGAGGGATTCTAACGCTGTATTTGAACGGTGAGATGAATGCAGTGGGAAACAGCGTTAGAGGTGCTGGACACAAAAAGTAGGGAAGGTCTGTGGCTTGACGGTCCTCAGGAGATCAACGAATCCCTCCAGCTGAGGGTGCTGGAAGACTACTGAAGTGCAGAAGATAGCACAGGGCCTGGTAAGTTAATAGTTACTCAACAACATTTTATGAATGGATGTACCATAGACAAACTTTTTCCTTAATGCAGAAAACTGAGCCAAATGAACTCTTCCTACCTTCCATGCTGAACTGCAAGACACATTTACAAAGTGAGTTTCCTATTTCTATCAGGAAGATAATATAGCTTGTAACTTCTTACGACTTTACTGAGAGAGGAATCATCATATGCATAGAAGTCCTGAAATTCTAATACTGATGTTTATGTTTTTTAATTTAAGTGAAATTTAACTTCTCACACTGTTACACACTTACATGTTATTACATCTCTTACAAATTGGTTGTGCTTGAATTAGAGGCCTTTCCATTTTTAATTTTTTTCTACATAACCAGAATGGTTGACAATAAGTTAGAATAAAACAAAGAAAATGTATGTATATATATATAACAGTTGTCAGGGATATAGCTCCGTGTCATGATAAGCACCTGCCTGATAAGCATAAGTTCAGTCTCCATACTGTACAAACAAACAAACAAACAAACAAAAAACTCATAGCATTCGGGAGTGTATAACCTGACATGAAGAGGGAAACACAACAATGCTAAGATATTGATGAAGCACATGTGTAAGAAAAATCTTATCACTTAAAGAGCTTGGCTTCCAAAAACATTTAGACTTGTGCTGGAAATCTAGCTTGCTGACTTGACCAGGTCATCCATCTTTCTAAGAATTATTTTTCTCTTCTCTAAAGCATCCCTCTGGCTGCCATTTAAAAGGTTAGTTAGAAAGGTAATTTGATTACATAAACTTTAAAGGTCCACTCCAAATCTATAAATTCTTTGATTCCATCTACCACTGGGTAATTTCTTTTTCTTTTCTCAGGTGAAAAAATGCCTTTTCATAGACAACGCCACTCAGAGCCAGCTCTGCTCGGTTCCTCCACCCAGTCTGGAAGTGAGAAGCCAGCAGAGACCGCTCACAGGCTAAGCCCGCTTGAGCACTCTGTGATTTCACCTCCCAAACTGCCCCCGGTCGTGGCAGACCTGACTGCCTCTGGCCCAGGTGCACCACCGATTTCCCAGAATCCACCACTGTACAGTTGAACAGGGCCAACTCTCAGCAACTCTTCGATAGATAAAACCTATCTTCAGATTTCTCTTGATGAGTAAGATTCCACAAGTGTTTTCAATATACTTTGGTGCAAGTTATATACTTTAGTGTAGATCTAAAAAGTTCTTGCTACTAAAAGATTTTGTTTCCACAGAAATTCAACATATTATCTTGTGTACTCGAATCTTTACACCTTTCTGTCTTAGGATTTTGGAAGAACAGACATAAGAGGGGTCTCAAAAAACCAGCTGTTCCCATCAGGGAAAAGTAAAGTAGGTGGGGTTAGTGTTCTCTGTGACCCAGTTCTGGGAAGCTAAAGGGGGTTGAACAAAAGCAGCATCCATAGGATTGGAAGGACTATAATCGAGATCACTGACATTTGGATCAAAAGGATCTTATGCTTGAATTCTAAAGCCAGTTAAGTCAGGTTAGCTGCTATAACCTTACCTGTAGTACTAACAGAATATATTGGTGCTTTTAGAAACACTATTGATATTAAATATTAAATAGTATGGGCAAGTTGTGCTTAACAGAAGGTGAACAGCATATAACATCAAGGACAATGATAGTGGATGTCCTCAGGGAATCATCCACCAGAAATGTTTCACACAAGAGCCAAAGGACATAGCAAGCATAACGCAGATGACTCTAACAAGCATTACTGCAATTTAGATCTTGTTGCTCACTTCGTATGTGCCATCACTTGCTAGGTGTGATGGCTATGTCAACTAATTCTTATATTCTGTCTACGGAAGTTTATGGTCTATTATGAATCAAGCTCCTATAACCGTGGGCATACAAGCATAATAGCTAAGCCTCAGAAACATCCCATATGGTCATACATAGATGAATGAATAAAGAAAATATGCTATTTATACATGACATAGTACTGCTGTACTATAAAGAAGGATACACTTGCCTCATTCTTCAGTAAATGCATGCCCTTCAAGCAGCAATATTAAGTGAAATAATAAGTTGGGGAAAATGAATTTAAACATTGCATAGCTTCTGATATATAAGAAACTCAAAATACGTGAGTGAAATAAAAGCTGGAATGGTGGTGTGTGCCTGAGATTCCAGCACTTAGGAGGCTGGGGCAGGAGAATCACTGTGAATTTGAGGTAGCCTGGGCTACAAGAGTGAGTTCCATGCCAGCCTGAACTGCGTAGTGAAACCCTGTCTCAAAAGAGGCAGAAAGAAAGAGTCAAATATGAGGTAGAAAGTTGAGAGAATGCTTTCAGATTGAGAGAAAGAGGGAAGGGCAGGGAGAGCTGGGAGCAGGGAAGAAAAAGGAACTAAAATTGGTCGTGTACATGTAACGAACCCCTGAGGTAAATAAAATCATTGTATAATGCAAGCAGATGCCAGTCAAAACATAAAACAATAATTCCTCGTCTAGTATTTATAGAAGTTAGTGACTAGAGACAAAGCGTGATGTGTTGTTACCATAGCAACAAGGAGAGATTAGTGGAGACTGGACACATGAGGTGGCAGAGGTTACACAAGACCTCCACAGAACTGCAAGCAGGGCTGTGGGGTGGGGGGGCTGCTTAGTGGAACAAGGGCTTGCCTGGCAAGCACAAGGTCCTGAGTTTGATCCCTGGTACCACCAAAGAAGAAAGAAGGAAGGAAGGAAGGAAGGAAGGAAGGAAAGAAAGAGAGAGAGAAAGAAAGAAAGAAAGGGGAAAGGAGGGAGGAAGGGAGGGAGGGAGGGAGGAAGGGAGGGAGGGAGGGAGGGAGGGAAGGAGTACTGGAAGTCCAGGAAACAGCAGATGAAAAACTAGGAGAATGTGAGAAAGCACAGAGGAGCGTGCAAAGCACAGCAGCTCTAGTTTCATGATCTGGCTTTTGTGGCCTAAATATGCCAGGGAGCTAAGTAATTTCATGCTCCTTTTCCAAAGCGTCAATTTATAGTCTGTATAGGAGCATTCAGAAAATCACTCTCACTGTTATGACGCTTAAATACGACAACTCACATGTTAGCTTCTAATATCTACCCCTTTTCATAGCTGCTTTCCTTTGTCTTGGATTCTACAATAACCTCTAGCCTCAACCTGTTCTTCTCTGGGCAGGCTGCAAGACTTTTGCAAAATCCATACAGACCAGTTAGACGTCAATTTTAGAAGCTCCAGTGTTTTTTCTTCGTTCCTAAAGCCAAAGTTTAGTTGCACGTTCAGAGCTCTTGCATCATTTGCCGCCGGCTGTCTGCGTGAAGTCTTGTCCATGCCTTTCCTTTTTGGATTCTCTGCTTTAGCTGCTTTTGTTTGCTTTTGCACCCCTTACCTTAGTGCCTTCTCCTCCCTGAGGCAGTACCCAACAGACACAACTTACTAGAGGAAACCTTGATTTTGATTCGGTTTGCAGAGGTTTCAGTCCATAGTCTGCTGGCTCTGAGGCAGGGCACATGCCGGAAGGGCATCTGAGAGGAGAAAGAGCGCCTAACCCAGCAGCAAGGGACGCCGAGGAGCCTTTGGTGTTCAGCCCAGTGTCCCACTGCTTCCAGCCAGGCTCTGCCTCCCAATATCACACGCAGGTATCACCTCGTTGGAGGACTCGTCTACTGCTGCCTTTTCTACCTCTAGGCCCAGCCACTGCCCAGAGCCACACCTACGAGCACAGGAAACTTTGGGAGCCACCTGGGTGCACGCCATTGCTCGTGTCCAGGGTTGCTCTCACCATGTGTGTTAGCACTCTCCCTGCCCGTCTCCGAGCCTGTCCCCTGTGCCGAACACGGTCTCTAGAGGTTCTCCACGTCTCTGAATCCAGTGTTTCTTCCTCAGCAATCCCAGTCCGATCACAGGCCCCTTGTCGCAGGATCTACCTCTAACAGAGCTAAAATGCCGCACTCAGTTCGCTGATGTTTTCTATCTTCAAGTAAGCAAGAAGACATGGAAGAGTTTAAGGACGATGGTAGTGAGCACAACAATATTTAAGAATCTTGAGTTTGCAAAATGCTAAACTGTGTGCAAAATGCACATTAAGTTAGGAAGAGGAGTTGGCCAGCTTCTGTGCAGCGAGGTGAGACATACGGAAGAGCCTGACAGGAGCTGAGAATCCTGAGTTCGGGGCTTCGACATTCATAACCACAATTACATGCTGAACCTGGCAACCTTTTATCTCTTGTTTGTTCCATCACTCACAATAGTTAATCATTTATTATTTCAAATAAAAAGAAGCAGCCTCGAACAATATTTAGAAAACAGAATCTTAAACTTTAATATGATTACAGTGTACAAAAATGCAATGACCTTTTTTCTTTAAACAAACCCGCAGAGTACAATCATTTTTCTTGGTGTCAAGTCTCAATTAGAAGGAACTCGGGAGCAAATCTATTACATAGAGAAGGAGAATCTCTCTTTGCAAAAATTTCTTCACAGAGAACCTATATTGCCACTGAGCATGGTGGCACACATCTGTAATCCCAGCACTTGGGAGGCTGAGGCAGGAGGATTGCTGCGAGTTCGAGACCAGCCTGGGCTATAAAAGTGAGCTCAAGGCCAGCCTGAGCTAAAGAGTGAGACCCTGTCTCAAAAAGACAAGCAAAACAAAACAAAACAAAAAAGCTATGTTGCTAGATTTCATATGCATTAGGTACATGTACCAACTCTATATGATGAAGGTGGTCCCTGTGCACCACAAATATGTACTAAGAGAAATAGAAATTTATCCAGGGTCTACAAGCTCACTGAAAGATGCAGAATTTCTCCCACTTTATTCATGTACTTCACAAAGCCAAAGAGACCGAAGTGATAAACAAGTTAATATCACAATAGAAACTGCACTTGATTCAGATCTATCATAAACAACACATTTCATATCTATTTCTCCGCATTATGTGTAAATAGAAAAAAACTACTTTCCCGTTTTACTACATTGTTTTATTTGCACTCAAAATGTCGCTGTTTGTGGCTATGATTATGTAGGTATCAAGTTTATAAAAATTTGTTTTTAATATTGCTTTTATATATTTAAAACTATGTCTGGGGTAGGTAGAAAATAGATGATAACTCAATAATCTCTAGTTCTCCCAGTTATAATTAAGCTCAAAGAACACAGTGTTATTGTTCTCATCCTAACATTAAGTTCTCCAGTTTCATACAACATAGAATTTCTGCACAATTTCTGACACTGGAGCAAATAATGTAGTCTAATTCGTTTGCAGTTCCTGGTTTAAATTTAAAAATATTGCTTTGCCGTTTCAGATCCAAATTCAGGACAAAGCTTCCTCCTGTTGTGTGCGTAAGTTATGCTTTCCAGCTGCTCATACAAGAGTGACGGCTTCCAGTGAGGCCAACCGAGGACACTTACTATTCAGAGATGGGCTGCGCAGCAAAGGTGCACAGGCTTTGAGAACTTGTACCATCACAGCCCTCTGCCGGGTCCCTCAGAGTTTTGCTTCTTAGTTAAGCGTGTTATGTCAGAATTGGTCAAAAGCAACGGATAAAGGCTGGCCTTGTAATTCCCCCCAATTAAGCGCCTACTTTTGCATTAAGTCATTTTGTTATAACCGCGCATAAAAGACACCATCAAAGCTTAATCACTTTTGTATCTCTCCTTCGTCTCTCTCGTCGCCAAAATAAACAAATAAATAGGATTGAAAGGATACTCCTAGGGTTTATACAATGGTTCCATTCCATGAAACAAATTAACTTGTCAAAGGTGGCTGGCATGTTGGCACACACAGAATGCAACTAAGGTGTCCGTCTAATACTAAGAGAGGCTGTACTCCTACCTTTATCCTTCTTTTGGTATGACTTGGACTTTTCAAGTATAATGAAATAATTTTAATTTTTAAGAAATGGAAGCATTAAGACTTGGGCAGTTATGTTCAGCTTCATTTTACTCACCAATTGGTCTGAGTTTCCTCGAAGGACAAACAGTAATCCACTGAGAAAACTAAACCTAAGAGAATTAAAGGAAATTGCTCAATCTAATCTAGCTTTAGACTGCAAAACTAGGACTAAACCCATGCTCATTTTATCTATGAAGCAAAAGAATAAAGTATACAAAGTTATAAATAATACAAAGGTGTAAGGCAGAATGGCTCAGTGGTCTAAAGAGCCTGCTTAGGAAAGCTTGGGTGGCTGCAGGGACAGCGGTTCAATCCCCAGCACCACATGCTGTGCCAGCCCTGCTCTGAGGGCAGGCTGAGCTGACCATGAAAATAAATAAACAAACAAACAAAAGTTCTGAAACAACAAAAAATACATCAAACTGCATAGTTTCAGAAATATTGGCAAATTAAAATGCATTATCATGCAATTTACCAAAACTACACATATTTAATACTTCCATATATATGTAATACACATTTGCACTTACAGATAGACATATACATGTGTACACACATAAATTCAGATAAGGAAGGTATAAATTGCAGTTTTTGAAACCCACACCTCAAATTCAAACTTAAAGCTCTTTTTCCCAACTTTTCCTTGTGGTTTTATAGAGTATCATATAAAAATACATAAACTGTCCATAGGACAGAATTCTGAACAAAGTATTATGTTCATTATTTATTTTTGTTACATATTATAGCTTCAAATGTACAGTGAAATTAAGCCAATTTATATAATTTTATGTTTGTAACATAGAGGGGAAACACTTGGACTTTGGAATTGGACGGAACTTTCCCTAGTCCTGATTATTTATATTCATTCTGTGACCTTAGAAGAGAATATTTTGTATATAAAGTATAAGGTCTCCTACTTTATAACTTAGGTCAAAGTGAAACGGGATGCCTTGGCCCGGCAGCTCTGACTGGTGTGAGCTGAGGGCGCACAGCATCAGGGCTGATGAGGGGAAATGGATAATAGAAACGCCTTAAACATTCTTTTTGATTTGAGAGGGGTTTGGCACATTGCAAAAGATCGAAGCAGACATTGTAGAAGTGATGGACAGATACACATTTTTTAATTTTCAAGATCATAAACAGTCATACAATGAAAACATGCCACAAAATATTCTCTTCTAAGGTCACAGAATGAATAAAAATAATCAAGAGTAGGAAAAGTTTGTCCGATTCCAAAGTCCAAGTTTTTCCCACTATATTACACACATATAATTATATAAATTGGCTAAATCTTGCTGTAAATTTAGAGCTATACCATGTAACAAAAGCAAACAATGAATATGGCACTTGGCTCAGAATTCTGTCCTACAGACATTTTATGTATTTTTATATGATACCCTATAAAACTGTAAGAAAAGTTGGTGAAAAAGTTTTAAGGGCTGAGGAGAAAGCTCAGCAGCCTGAATACCTGCCTGGCAAGCATAAGGACCGGGTTTGATCCTCAGTATTGCAGCAGGCCACTGAAACTGGATATGGTGATGTACACCTGTAAGCCCAGTGCTGGGGAGGTCAAGACAGAAGGATCACTCCTTATCAGAGCTGTATAATGAGACCCTGTGCCAAATAAATAAAAGATAAATAAATAAATAAATAAATCTTTTAAAGGAACAAACAAATCTTTTAAATATCTTGAGATCCCAAAATTACCTAGGTAAGTTGAGCACAAGAAATTACTGGACTAAAAGTGGTCAGCCTCAGACTCATATATTTGTTAGGCCTTTAGAATAGTAAAGAATTATTGCAATTCTTCATGTATGGACCTGTTTTGAAAAAAATATACAATTCTAATGATCAAATTCATAACATTAAAGCGTTCTTTAAATTTTAATAAGTAGTAACAAAACACAATGCTTCTGTGTTTGAGAAAATGGAAAGGTAGAACTCAAGTGACTGCGGGCACCACACAGCTGGAGAGAGGAAGATAACTACTAGGCCATTGGTCTGTTCCTCTGTATGCTTGCAGCCTTCTGCCTTCTGTGGATAGTGTCGCGGTCTCACACATATTGCCATGCGCTCACAGAAGCAAGATGCACAAGATGCAACCTACAAATGTGGCACTTATTTAAGAGAAAATGAGAATCTTCAGTGTGGTTAGCCAACCTCATGGACACATCTCCCCCCTTGCCATCCAAGAGACTGATTAGGAAGCTGTAGTCAGTGTTGCCTGGTTCAATCCATAGAGAGAAAGAATACCTGCTGCTTTATAAACTGTAGCACCAAAGCTCACTGAGGCTCCTCTTTGAGAAATCTCAGTGACTCAGTCCTGCTAAGCTAGGTAAACTAAACTTCAGTGGGCTGTAATTAATGTTCACAGAACATCTGCTTAATTTTCCTAGGGCATTAGGAAAATTTTTCCACCTTTTATAATTTCTGTAATCATTCATTAAGTTTACTTTCATTAATTTCCATTCAGTTCTCTTATTTTATTTTAAAGTTATAGTGCAATTTTCACTTGAATTTTTATTTTTTTATTAGGTACAGGCTTTCACTACTCAGTGCAAACTCTCAGTGATCCTCCTGTCTCAGCCTCGCCAACACTGGGATTATTGGTGTGTACCACCGCACCTGGTTTCAGGACCAACATGGTGCACCCAGGGCTCCAGGGCCAGCACTGCTTGTGGTTCCAGGGATCAAACTCGGGTCCTTGAGCATGTCAGGCAGGCACCCACACCACTGAGCCATCTCCCCAGCCCTGAATATTGGATTTTTGCAGGTTGAGGATTTAGAAAAATTGAAAACAATTAGATCTACTCATGCAAGTTTTTAGGCTAACAGTTTTGTGGATGTTGTCGGAATAATTTACAGCAAAGATGATATTTTCATTGCTAGTTTAGTTCTCATTGTACATAGCTGTATTGCAGAGAAACTGACAAGAACTACTGAATAATGCTTGGCATGCTCACACGTAAGAATCAATTCTAGCTTGCACTTGAAGAGTGGAGTATTGTGCAGAATCACCCCTTCGGTCACCCTAATTCTGATGACTTGAGCTTTACAAGGCACTTTAAAAGGAAACTAAGCATTAATGACTTAATAAAGCACAATGATCCATTGCTGACACTATGATGACCATCACCAACCCTTGAAGTGCCCCAGAGCATCCTGCCCATTTACTAAGCTTAGTGTGACCACCCCATCTGCAAACAGTACTTCATATAGTAATCTATATCTTCATCCTATCATGGCTAGTATATATAGGTGCTTTCTTTTTTAATATATCTATAACAATATTACTGCATAGATGTTTTCACAGGTGAAGAAATTTATACTTACATGAGGTGAGCAGAGAGAGACAGCAGCGGAAGCTACGCATCTCCCGCACATGCTCCCAGGGAGCGCCCTCTTCCGAGCAGACCTCACCTCGGTGAGGTGGCCAATGAGTTCATCGGTGGCCAATGCTAGCATTTTCCCATGATCTAGACACTTTTCCTAAGTTCAGTCTCACCTCCTTTTGTATATTAGGCTTGAAGGGACATTTTAGGCCTAAACCATAACAATCACTAGTAATAAAACACAAAACAGTAAGCATACGCTCAAAGAAGAATAAGCAGAAGACGAAAGAAGGAAGGGAAAATATTTATGTATGTACAATGACAGCTGGGACAATTATACTGTCATGTTCTACTGGATTATTGAAAGGAACAATTAATGCTCAGTTCTTCTGATCGATTGCACATGTTTACATCTGGTAATATTAACAACTAATTTGAGGACAGCAATATGCAATATAGCAACCATTGTTAAAGTCCTATCATCTTACGTGAAATTCTGTACTGTTTCTAATTTTTAAGTTATCTTTATCGTCTTTTATTCCCTGTATTTAGCGCAGGGTCTACGGGGTCTGCAAGGTCTCATTGTGCAGATTAGACTCGCAGTGATCCTCCTGTTTTCAGCCTCCCAAGCACTAGGGTTACAGGCGCACCCCAACACGCCCAGTCACCATTGCTGCCTGAACGCACCCTGTGGATGGGCCTGGCACGGCATGCCAGCCACTGTGGTCAGCCTAAGCAAGCACTTTAGTCTGCGGAGCTATCAATCTGGCCCATATTCTTTATCCTCTTTAAATATTTTTAAAAAGAAAAAAATTAACAGTACATTAGGAGTAGGCTGTTGTTGTGACAGAGTTTTGAACTAGATGTATTCTCCAGTAATGCTTGCCAATGAGTATCTGCAGGGATATCAAGGAACTTTCCTATGCCAGAGAGGGAAGTGTCCATCGGGGGAGGCTGGATCCTCCTCCTTAGAGGAGAACATCCTGACTGAATTCCATGTTCTCCGACATCAGTTGAGCCATAAGCAGAGTTTTGACCATTTAACTTAGCATGATGATAGCGTGCATGATTATCTTCTGAGCTGAAAGCTTAGATTTTTTGTGCCTATTCATAGGAAGTAGAAAAAATGCACTCATTATAATTCTACTTCAAGTATAAATATAAATCTTTCCAAAATCCAGTCTATGAGCAGAAACAAAAACTGCTATTCAGAAGCTTTTAACAGCCCACCTTCTAATAAGAAAAGTAGAAAATATATAGGAGACAGGCACTGCAAGTGCATCCAGAAGTGAATAAAATTGTAAGACTATATAACAAATGATCAGAGAGAATGAATCTATGTTCAAGAATAACATTAACAAATTAGTAGCTACTGTGTTAATAATTGCATTAATTCCCTCTGCTTTATCTATTATTCACTGTGGTATAGAAAACTTACTTTCCTTTACAGATTGTAGAAATTTCTAGTGTTCCTAAAATTAACATCCTATGAAGTCCTGAAGAACCCATATATTTACAAAAAGTTGCCCAAAGCTACCGACACAATAGGCGCTGTTCATGGTCTGCTTCACTGCAAACTTAATATGCTGCATTCTCTTTACTTCGCTAGATGAAGTCCCTGTACATGAAGTCATATCCAGCTCTAGTTTTCCTTAAAGTCTAAGATGGCACGTTGGCTAGTTTTATGTAAAAATTGTGTAAATGTATTTTTAAAATGACAATATAGCATAGAACATTTCTATGCTTATCAATAACTGTCAAGAAGGAAATTCTTAAATTTTCTTAAGCCTCATACTTGCACTGGTACACAGGGAACATCTGCCCTCCAATACCCTTTGTCTTCTGGGAAATATTAGAAGAAAAATAACAGTTCCTTGTAATTGTGTTTTATCACTCTTGTCTGGTACCGGAGGAAGACGAACGAGACGCAGTCTCCCTGTGAAGCTGGAAGGATTCGAGCTGAATTATGGGTCTCCGCACTGCGCTTTCTGAACATCCTTCTTTGTTAGAATCTTGCAGAAGGAGAGAATGAATCATGAAAAGCCAGACAACCTCAATGTAAAACTTAAACTTTGATATATTTTGAAATGCCCTAAAATCTTCACATTATGAGGTCTGGCTTCCACCAAACCATGTCCAAAGTAGAACCTTTTCTAGCTTAACTGCAGTAATAGTTGTCAACTGTGGAGTTTGCTGATCATCTTAGTCAACCTCTTTCTCATCATCAGAGGTTTCACGGAATGTCATTTCTGTGAAAAAAAAAAATGGTTTTTGAACCCCATTTCATTGTGTGACCCCCTTGGCAACTTTAACCCTATAATCGTACTTGTCACAGTTTGTCAAATGATTGTTAAGATCATATATATATATGTGTGTGTGTGTGTGTGTGTGTGTGTGTGTGTGTGTGTGTCTTGCTACATGATTAGAACATGAATGCTTTCTTATTAGAGAATATTAATATTTATTTTTGTGAATTTTTATAAAATAAATTATATGCAAAATATGGA
>PVJA010025602.1:17826-30662 GCA_004027025.1 Myocastor coypus
CTCTCTCTCTCTCTCTCTCTCTCTCTCTCTCTCTCTCTCTCTCTGTATCCCTCTCCCTCCCTCTTCCTCCATCTCCCTCTCCTCCTTCTCCTTCGCTCTCCTTCCCTCTACTTCTTTCTCTCTGTCTCTCTCTCTGTCTCTCTCTCTGTCTCTCTCTGTCTCTCTGTCTCTCTCTCTCTCTCTCTCTCTCTCACACACACACACACACACACACACACACACACACATGCACACCTCCAGGCCTTTTCCATTTTCAAAACTATTGTTGCTCATTCAATTTTTATATCATAATAAAAAACAGCCTATTTGAGAAAAGAAATTAATGAAAGTCATGGAAATATATCGAGACAATTGGCATCACAGCACGTGGCACAGTATAGAAAAAAGAATTTGTAATACTGGTCAGCGGCGCGGCTACCTCATGAGACGGCTTCCTGAGCTGACCTGAATGCAACATAGGTCTGCATAAGTCCATTTTTCCTGTAAACAATTTATCTTTGCTGCCTTCCTTTAATTACTCTTTCTTTCTTTAATTATTCTTGCGTGCTTGGTGCTGCCCTGCTTACCCACTTACCTCTTATGAGTGGCTACTGAGGTGCTCAAGTGGCCTGCACTGATTCTTTATTTTTTTTTTACAATTCTGTTTCATAAAACAGCCAGGATTCTAAAGCCCATAGCTTGATTCTCAGTGATCAGTCGCATGAACTAATGCCAATCAATTACAGAAAACATAATATAACATGATTTAATTGAGAAAACAGTTTCCAAAGTTCTGTCTCTAATAAACAAGTGCATTTATTTTGGCCTGCATAAACCTCATGTCTTTTATTCTTATCTTTTTTCCTTTCTTCTTTTTTATTATCAGTTTTTTTGTGAAATATAATAAAAATGTGCATATGTGGATCACACCCTGCTCCTTTCTACTCCCCATCTCTTCCCTCGTGCCCCCATCTCCACAGAGCTGATCTCCCCGTTTCCTGTGTTTTATCTTTCCATTTCCCTGTAAATTGTGTTGACTTTGGTGTTCTCCTATAAGAGAAACCATGTGATATTTAACTTTCTGTGTCGCATCTATTTCACATAGAGTATTGTGTTATCTGTCCCTAATAGCTCATAAACTTTCTTTCCAGGAGCACAACACTGTGCAGCTTTGCAATCTGTGATTTATCATCCAAAATCTAGCAAAGCATAGGATTTATAATTTTCAGACAGACATTTCATCCTTTCAGCTTCCCATCACTGTGAGACAGCTCAGTGTACCTTGGGTGCCAGCTCCCAGAGGAGATGTTGGATGCTTATGATGTTGCTGTTTCTTTCTGCCCCTGGATTCTCTACTGAGAGGAGATCGATGTGAGACTCCTGGCAGAGTTTGCAAAGGCATTCCTTAGATGGATGAAGTGGGTAACCTGAGGGAACAGAGACTTTTCTAGATATGAGCTTGCCCTCACATGGATACCACGGGGCCTCCCGCTTCAGTAAGTGATCACCAGCTGCCTTTCATTGCTGTTTTTCTGATGCTACCTATGGGACAATACTTACCTGTGTGTTTTTAGGGCCCAAATAATACTGATGACATTTCCTAGGGCACGTCTTGAGTATTCTGAGCAATCCATGCTGTTCTTCAATAGAAATGAATAAAAGTTATGCGGCTGTAAACAACTTCATGCTCTTTCATTAAACCTTTTGGCAGGACTCCAAAAGAACACCAGTCAGTACCTGGCTATTCCAATCTTCAGCGAACTATTGAGTGAACAGTGTGATGGAAAGGGCCATGACATCTAACCTCACTGTCCTTGCTTTCTGTCTTGAAATAGAACGCATGATGCATGCGACATCAAGGTATTCTCTGTTTTCACAAGTAATATAGTGCTGTTGATAGCAAGAGAGAAAATTATTGAAACTGAAACAATAAAAATCCAGATGAAAGTTTAGAGGTTTGTCTCAGTGGAAGAGCATTTGTCTATGAGATATGAGTCCTCGGATTTCACTCCCAGGGTCATGCCCCCCACACCCATAAATCCACTTGAAAGAAAAAAGAAATTAAATGTCACAGTTCCTAGGAAATGAAATATACTGTGTTTACATATTTATCACTGAGGGCCAGGAAAATAGCTGAGCAGTCTAAAGCACCTGCGCAGGCAAGCATGCAGGGACTGTGTTTCAGTATCACATACCGCACCAGCCCTGCCCCCAAAACACTAAGTTCCTTGCTAATGAAGGAGAAATATAGATCTATCTATCTATTGTCTATCTATTTATCTATCTATCTATCTATCTATATATCTATCTATCTGTCTATGTGTCTATAGACAAATATATATACAAAATATTTTATGTATTTATCTATAGATATTACTTATGTCTACTTACATATTTTTACATTATGTATTTATTATATGTTGATGTTATAGATATAAAGGATGTATACAGAAAAGTAATTTTCTAGATATCTTCATAATATATATGTATATATGTACATATATCTGTATATATATGTATATATATATATATATACATATATATATATTTCAGGTAGAGTTTTCTTGTTGATATACACAATGCTGCTAATGAACAACACAATTGCTCTGATGAACAATGTTCATGACCACAAGTAGCAACCTTATAAGTAAGAGTTAGTAACTTTTCAATATTTTGAAGATGTAGCACTTTCTGACTAATATATTGCCCTTTAAGTAGCCTACATAGCAATGCGTAGATATTCCTGACAAAGAGACTTCAATTGTCATCTGCATTTCTAGAGAAGTGAAACCAGCTTTTAGGGAAGTTAACCCACCTCAGTTTGATAAATCCTGGACTCTCTCTGTACATCTCAATGTATGTCAGTAGGAATCCTTTAGAGAGGCCGAGACGGCCAAGGCCACCGTGACCCCTGAGAGCTGGTGCACTAAACTTCTCCTACCAGAGGGATAGAAGCTCAAAACTGTCTTGAACATATTTTCCCAATGTAAATACTATTTCTGGTTTGGATACTATCCTCTTTTATTAGTTTTGATTGATTGATTGATTTGTTTGTTTGTTTGTTTGTTTGCTACGGGGGCTCTCCATACAGTTTGGACTCATGGTGATCCTTCTGTCTCCCCAGCGCTAGGATCACAGGAGTGTGAGCATGTACCACCATGTCCAAGGTTCTGGGGCTGGCATGGCATGTGGTCATGGGGATTGAAGTCAGGTCCTTGCGCTTGCCAAGCAGGCACTTAGACTTCTGGGCTCTGTCCCCAGCTGTACTAACTCTTCTCTAGAGAAGCTTGCTTATAGAAGTAAGTAAGGAGCATGGTTACTACAAATACAAGTAAATATAAGTATCACCAACATCAAACATCAATCTCATACCTATACTTTCACTGACAGGTACTTAGAAGGGGAAATAAGAATGAATTCAAGGGGATCCCAAGCCCTTTCCAGGAATATTTGACGCTTGGGGGTAAGGAATTCATTAGTGCCTCGTGGCATTTTTCAGAACAAATCAGTTGAGCTACTGGCCTCAGGTATGATCACGGCTCTAGGTTATCAAACATGCTCCATGATCAGAAGACCAGGAGAGACAACTGTTTTACTTTCTCCCTTACAAAGTAAACACTGTGAAAAATGTCATTCACAAGACAAACTCCTTCCATAAGATTAAAATGCAGCCAGGGTCAAGGAAACAGGCAAAGACTGGACCGTGGCCCTCCGCGCCCCCTCTCAAAGCAGGGACTGTGCCGTTCCTCATCTCTACATGTATAATGACAACGCCTCTTACTGTGTATCACGTATCTGCTTTGCATTCAGAGTTTGAGCCAAGTTGTGAATCCTCTCTGTAACCTTGCAAGAGATGAATGCTCACTTCCACTTACAAAAGAGGCAACAAAAGCTGGCTGGCTAAGGTAACAAAGCTACCCACTGCAGCTCTATTTTAATCCAGGTCTGACCCGAAGCTTATGCTCTTTATCTGAACAATGTTTTCTCTCACAAGAACTGTGTCAAACACACAATTGTTACTTGGCATTTCTTGTTTCTCACCATAGAATTCTACTGAAAAGAGAAAAGATTGAGAAGAAAGTCTCTGCAGGGGTTGGTTTGACACGTTCTCCAAAGAAGATGTTCCCAGTTGTCACCCAGGCTCCCAATTTTCAGGTGAAATTCAGGTCAGTGTCTATCGACAACATTGCTTGTTTTTTACTGTCTTTCAGCTGTATATCCAGTGCATGGCAGGCTTTTTATACACAACTTTAGATAAAGGTACGTAAGCTCTCTGCTTCAAGTTCCTGCTTTGTAAAGTAAGGTTAATAATCAATAACATAGTGTTGTTCTGTGGACGAGATTGCTTAGTTCAAAATGATAACTAGCGATCAGCATACTATTTGGCCTGCATAAGTATTCAAAACTGCTAGCAAGTATTGTTTCTGTTATTGCTGCTTATCTTCTGCATGAATTAGCAGACGCAGTTCACAGAGCACATGCAGGATCTATAGATGAAATGGCTCTACAATAGCTCTACATAGCACCAGGAGGTATTTGTGTACCAAATCCGGGCCTCAGAGTGGAGCCGGGCCACTCAGAGGCAAACCTCTCAGAAACGATTTTGTCACCAATGGTGCAATAATAGGCGAAGGTGCTGTGGCCAGGACCCTCTGTCCCTCTTCTGCTCCAACGGTTATCTCAGTACAATGACGGTTGATGTCATGTACTGGACTTAAGATCACCCCCTCCCCCTTGGGTGGTTCAATTTGAAGAGTCATTTCATTATTCTAACACTGACATTTTTTTTTACTTATTCTACCATTTCTTGAGCATTTATCTATCATATACCCCAGTTCTGTGGGAGACACTGGAGTGCAGAAACAAAAGACCAAATTCTTATCCTTTAGGAACAAATACTCCAATAAAATATTGGCGATGCCAGTGTGAGACAGACATAAAGCATGGCAGTAGGCAGGGTTGGAGGAAATGTGATTATGGAAAGTCACAAAACAGTTGGGCTTCCTAGAGGAGTTGCTCAAATTTGGATGAACAAGTGAGAAAATGATAAAGTGAAATGAATGTTTCATTTCAGTATATTTTGAACTAATGCAATTGCTATAAAGAATTCAGAGAGTTCCTGTGTATAATATAGCAAGTTTGGGCTATTAGTAACATCTTTATTCACTATGATTCATTATTCTCAAATAATGAACTTGGGGCCAGCAAAATAGCTCAGCAGCCTAAAGCACCTGCTGAAAGAAGCTTACGCAAAGCCCAGGGACCACAGTTCAATCCCAGGCAACACATGACACGACAGCACCACCCTTAGGATGGGCTGAGCCAGCCGCCAAATAAACAAGCAAACAAAAAATAATAAACTCATGCTGATGCACTATTATTAACTAAAAACCCGTATTTTATTCAGAATTTTCCACTTGAGCTCAGAACTTGAGTGTCGAGGAGTGTTACTGTTTTGCACACTCTCCTTCCATCGGGACTGATGTTTTGTCGCCATTGCATTAACGTTGCATATTGTGGGGAGGGAGGCCAAAGAAGCAAACGCAATTTTAAACATACGTCATCAAGAGAAGACGCCGTGAGGATGACTTCCCACTGTTCACACAGACCTGACTCTACACAGCGGCAACGTCTTTTAGGTTTGTGGCCTGTAGCATTTCTCTCTGTCATCATTACACACCATTCAGTGTATAGAAAAACGTCACCCTAAAAACATTCTGTCATCTCACATTCTCCCCCAGTTTCAGCAAAGGTCAGTGGAACTGTGAACAATGTAGAAAAAATTTTGCTGTAAGAGAGGGAAAGGAATCAGAGGGATTTGGCTTGCTCATTCACTGATTTAAGGGAAGGGAACGTCCTGCCTGGAAGACGTGGCGTGGCTCTGAGTCTCCTCTTACAACACACAGACTGCAGCTGTGACAGTCTGCAGCTGCAGCCAAATTAGGATGTGCCTCAAAATCTCATTGCCACAAAATCTAGGTGGGGGTGGGAGGAGGGCGAGTCCAGCCACGTATACCTTATAGAAGGCAAAGGAAGGTGAGCAAAAACATCACCGTTGTTCGCTTTATGCTTTTCAATGTGCCGAGTATGCATCACTTTGAATTAAGTCTCATAATTATCACAGGACAGAAACATTTTTTACCATATTTTATAGCACAGTGGCACAAGTCACATACTACCTGATGGCCGGAAGTGGAATTGAAGCCCAGATACTTAAACTTACAATCGCATACGTACAGCCCTAAAAGTCATTCTAATTTCAATATATGTGGTGCTCGAGTAATCGTCTGAAAGACATTCTCGGCAAGGCCAAAGTTAATAACGAAGATCACCCTTCTACTCCTACAAATGTTACACAACATCCAGCTAAGTCACATTTCCTATAAAGTGAGAAATGATGAAGGCTCATACTGACCATGTGGCCTACAGTAGAAATTTTTTTGTTTAATTTTTTTTATTGTTTAAATTTAACAATGGTTATATTACATATTTTCATCATCAGATCAGTTTAGATTAATACATATAGGTATATAAGATTGATCAAACAATTAAACATTAACCCTTTTAAATCAACATTACTTTTTTTTTCTCTTTTCTCCTTTCTTTTCTTTGAAAGTTGACATAGTGCATATTGTCCTCACAATCGTTCTACAGAGTACAGTGTGCGGGCATGACCCACCTCCCTATTGATGCTGCTTAGAAAAAGAAAAAAAAAAAGGGAAAAGAATATACTTCTCTTTGGATTAAGAGGAAGCAGATACATACACAGTCAAAGGTTTTGCAATTGCAGTGTGCCACCAGTGAAGCTTGTGATGTTGGAGGCTATTGAATCTAAGCCTCCTAAAGCTCATCTCACCAATCTAGCTCTGCGTTTCATGCATTGTAATTAAGCATTTTTTTTTTCTTTTTCTTGCTGGGTGGTCAAGGGCAAGTTGAAGCAAGACCTGTATAACAAAACATTCTTTTTTTTTCTTTCTTTCTTTCTTTTTTTTGTATCTTCCAGGGTCAAATCCCCTCAGGATTAAGTTTGGGACCATAGACAGTACTTTGTAGAACTGTTGTTAGTGTCAGCCTTTGGGATAAGTCACGGCCATTGCTTGGCCATTTTGCTTTCTGTGAAAACCTGAGAGAATGTTTTTCTCTGGGTGACTCTCCTTAGATGCACTATAGTTCATTCATCCCTTTCCTCTGAAGTCCCATAATCTCCTTGACCAGAAAATTTGGGACACCTCTGAGTTATAGGATATTACCACACAAGTTCTCTTATATCCTGGGTCTTTATTGACCTTGAAGGGCTAGGGCCAAAATACTGGCTATCCTTATAGCCCTTCTTTTTCTCCAATTTTTGGTCTCTTAAATTACATTCTTAACCCTCCAGCAGAAAAGCTTTGTGATACTATTACTCTATAACATAGGCACTTGAGCTTATCATCACTGGCTTTCTGAGTATCAAATATCTTTGACTTAGCTTGGAAATGATATTTTCTGACCATCTACAGTAGAAATTAGTGATCATGAAGTCAAGAAACATTAGCTGAGATTGATGGTGTTACATCCTAAATGTTACATCCTAAATGTAATACTGCCTAGACGCATAAAACCAAGCTATGGGGTGGCCATGATAATCCTCCATTAGGCCATGAAGAAGCTTGTGGAAAGACCCAAGGAATCTAGACCCAGAACGACAACCAGCTTCAGGGCCAGGTCTAGGCCCCACATGATCCCAACTGTGGTTCCCCCGCGAGTTTCTCTGTAACATATTACCCTGTCTTAGTGTATCAGTGTTTGTTTCTGCAGTACTGACTATGTGTCAACCATTCTCCTAAGGACCATCACATCATTATTTGATTTGGTCTCTAACATCCCTGCCAGGTAATCACAGTAAATCTCATTTGGCAGAAAAGTAAAATAAGACTTAGTGAAGATGAGTGCTTTGGGGCAGGAGTGGAACTGAACTTGAACTGAGGATTCTTTGCCTCCCCAGCCTACTAGTGTTCCAGCAACAATGGAGAATGTTGTCATTTCACTTCTGTGTCATGGTTGTCACAGTGCAGCTTCATTAGCCAATGCACACATTTTTAGTGGGAAACTCTGAAACTCACTATTTGGAAGTGAATGAGGGAAAGTCAGATTTAAATGTCTTTGATTTAGAGGAAGCAAAATAATGGACATTTAGTGCACATTTGACAACCAAGTAAAGAGAAAAAAAAAGCTTCCTAAAGTTCTTCATTAATCTTCTGCTTCCCTCAGAATTATAAACAGAAACAAAATGTGGAGAAGCGAAGGGAAAGGTCACCACCAGCAGGGTCAGTCCGTCACCTGCGCAGGCTGTTTTCAGAAGCAGCCGATGGCCAAGGTTCCTGCTGCCTTCTCCCTGGACTGGCAATACCTTGGTTAACTGCTTCCCTAATCTTATCTTTCTGCTCCCTTGGTTTTCAAGGAGGCTTCCACAGGCTCCGGTTCCAGATGCCAAAACTATGGGGAGATCTGATGCTGTACGCAGGGCTCTGGCCTCCTCGTATTGTAGCTCAAAGAAATTATTAGCGCTAAATCTGCCTTGAATCACTTCAAGTATAGGCCATCTGTGGTGGGAATTAGAGGTTCAAACTCCTGTACAGCCTTGTATGAGTGGAGAAAGATGCTACAGGGGAAGAAATGATGTGAATACATGCAGTGCAGGGGAGAAAGCAAGCTTTAGAAGCAGAAGTCAGAGCACTCGATTCTAGATGCTACATCATTTGGAAACGCTACCGCTGGATTTTTTCTGTGGTGAACATTATAACGTTATAACGTTCTATCAAAATGTTGGTCAGCCTTTATGCCATCAGCCTTTTGAAAAACATTTGTTGAGGGAGTGTCATGTGACAGGATTTCTGGTGGCGTTGAGATCCAGCTGTGAACCTATTGATCCAAGTTCCCATGATTACAGATTTGCGGGAGTAGCTGACACTAAACAAGAGACTACAAAGCACATTGGATTTCGCGATCTGAAAAATAATCTTGACAACGTTAAACAGGGTTCTCTGGTAGGTTAAAGCCCTAGGGTTTGGAGTACAGCATACTTGCCGTGCTCTGGCATAGGTGCCTGCTACAGGGAAGGCCACGCTGTCAAGGACAGTGGAGCCAGGATGACACTTACTGCAAGCAGAAATCACGTATTATACCTATACCTTCCTCAGCACATCCCAGGGGCCTTGGTTTATTGCAGATCCTCAATACATAGTTTAAATGAATCTGTCTCATCTCCAGTAGGCATTAATTTCATGAGTATTTCTTCTCTATATGACAAAGCTACTTTCCATGGTTTAAAGTGGGCATGGCAAACCTATGTCACACAGGTCAAGTGAGATGTCTGCGTCACTGACAGCTTGCAAAGTCACTCATCATCCCTGATCTACAGGGCCCAGTGTACACTGCAGGAGCTAACCATAATTTTGAACATTTTAAAACCGCAAAATCTTTACTCCATATTCATTGTTTCTCAACTATTTAAATACAAATGTACCCTATTGAAAAAATAATTAATAGCTACTCATATTTAAAACAAAACAAAAATAAAGTGGAATGTAGTTGATCTCCTCAGACTGACCAAGAAAATGGAATGTGATTGTTGGGAGTAGTAGTGTGAGACAGTGCGTCATAGCTTCTCAAGTTTCAGGGAGCTAATTATATCAATAGGTCAATTATAAGGGGACTGAAGAGCTGTAGATTTTTTTAAGAGTTTTTTTATTTTAAAAAGAAAAAAACAATAAAAATGATTCAGAATTTCAAAACAAAATGATAGGACATTAACAGTAGTTATAACTGTATTTTGTGCTATTATCTTCCAAAGTTGCTCAGATTATCAAAGATGGGCATGAAAGACCGGCCAAACAATAAAAGCACTCATTGATCCTTTCAATGAACTAATCAGTAGTACAATGATCTCAGCTGTCTTGTGCATACATGCATATCTTTTATTTTTCCCCCTTTTTTTTCTTTTCTCCTTTCTCTCATTCTAGTTGTTTTTTGGTTTTGAGCAGTTTCTTCCCCTTTCACTTACATCTATTCCCCTTGGATCTTGTATATTCTTTCAGCTTCCTACACGAGGAGGACAATATGTTTGCACATGTGAGTCTGGTTCATTTCACTCATGAGTACTGTCTTCAAAGACTAAATTTTTAAATATTTAAAAATTTGAGAACAGTATCTTGCAAGAATTATGTTTAAAATAAAACCTTACAAACTCAGTTGAGCACTTTTCTATATGAAGGCTGCACTGAAATACTGAACAGATCGCTAGGGTTGAGCCCCAGGTTTTCTAATTCTTTCTCTAAGACAGAATGTCGGAATGCACACTTCTGACAAGATCCCAGTGGATTCCTGTGGAAGTTTCTAAGAATTTCTTCCTAAAGCGGATGTGCGGCATTTCAGTGGGACAATTCTGGTATCCCTGAAGACTTGTACTCTAGTATAAGGCATAAAGGAAACATATTTTAGGAGGTGTGGCACTCTGTATGGGTAAATGAAGGGCATTGAAGCGCACGGGAGAGAAAGGTCCATGCACTACTGAGGAAACTTGTATCTTCATTTCGCTTCTCCTTCCTTTCTACCTTACACAGTGGTACCTCATCTCTTCTGCTGCTGTGTTTCTCCTACTTTGCTGGCTTATGATTTATTATGCATTAACACAACAGAGTACTGCTGTAAAATTAGAATCAAAGAGGAAGGGAATAGGGAAAAAGAGGTACTAATGTATATCATTGACAAGGATAAACTCCCTAGGGTGAATGTGATCTTTACAATCCCTAGGGTGAATGTGATCTTTACGAACACTTAAGTTACACCAATAAACTCAACTTTAAGAGAAAGAAAAAAATTAGAGCCAAGAGGCATTGGACTTCTTATAAACACCCTAGCCTCAACAGTCAGTATCAGTTTATAATTCTAGTCCCAGGCATACTAAGGTTTTTCCATTTTCAGTTGCATGGTTCCATTTCCCTACTGTTATTTTACACAGAGGTAGGTTCCTTAATACATTTTTTAAAACACTTAAAATGAAGATTGTCCATGTTTGTTTCTACCTTTGATAGGCACTGTAGTATCAAGACAGATCGAATTCCTTTGTACACACAGGAGGGTGCAGGGAGTGATCTTCCTCCACCATCTGTTTCATTAAGATATCTGTTGCTAGCCGGGCGTGGTGGCTCACTCTTGTAATCCCAGCACTTGGGAGGTGGAGGCAAGAGGATCAGTGTGAGTTCGAGACCAGCCTGGGCTACAAAAGTGAGCTCAAGGCCACCCTGTCTCAAAAAAGACAAAAAAAAAAAAAGATATCTGTCGCTGACCTCAGACTCTTCTACCAGGATCCCTCTACCGCAAGTAATTTTGATAACGCATAATTAAAGAGGCAGTCTTTTTCTGCATTTAATTAAATTTTAATGTAATTGATCCCAATTATATTCCCTCATTTTTGTAAGTGATGTAAACCTTACTGACATAACATGTTAGCAGATACATTTTACTCAAATCACATTTCAGCACAGAGATCTCAGGATAAAAATAACATAAAACATTTGCAGTCTATTCGAGTATGATTGCCGACACAATTGGACAAACTGTATTTTCTATTTTTATTTAACCTTTTAATGATGTATTTTGAAATTCTGTTTGTATAACTGGAAATAACAAAGCTAATAAGCCCACAAGTAAGACTGAAGATTATGGATAAAGTGTTGTAGCTAAGGGCCAGCCAAATAACTCAGCAGATTAAAGCCCCTTGCAAGCAAGCCCAGGGGCAGGGGATTCGATCCCTGGGCCTGCATGCTGGCTCCGCCCCTGGCGCACCCTGAGACGGCAATTGAGACTGAGCACGGTGGTGTGCGCCTATAATCCCAGCACTTGAGAGGCCGTAAATAGGCAGATCACTATGAGTCCAATCTAGTAGTGAGACCCTGAACGCCCTGTAGACCCTTCCCTAAAATAAAAAGTATTGCAGCCTGACATCAACTCTAACCCTAACCTGAGCACTCTGCCTCTAAATTATGTCCTCTACTTTGACCAAGTCTGGCATCACTGAAATGACAGAAGACTCAAGTGATTACAAAGGTGCCTGTTCTACCCATGAATGCCTCCAGTGACAGTTGAATGGGCTCTACAAACCTAATAGGCAACACTTCCACCAGAAAAGGCAAATTTCTTGCTTTGTGTTGGCTTCCATGAGCCACCAATCTAGAATACAGTGGCAGGAGAAAGCGAAAGCTCAGTGCAGAGGAAGTGAAATCAAGAAAGTTGTCTGAGTTCCATTTGTTTGATTTTCCTCCATGTTTACTGTGACTTACAGCTGTGTGTGGCAGTGGGACAGGAGGGAGGCATGAGTAATGCCTGCTCCCTCAGAGAAAACCCCTGCAGTTTCCCTAACTGCCGGAAGTTTTAGTCCTGTTCAAGCGGCAATGCTTGCCGCATCTGCATTCGTGGCTCAAGGTGAAGCTCAGCACACCGATTTATGTGCAGAAGTTGCCGAAGAGAAAAGGAAAAGAAAGGTTAAAAGCTGGGACTTTAACAAGAGTTAACGTATGAGACAGAGGACAGAGGTTAATTGAGGCATAAGAAGTGTAACATCCTTAGAGTTATGAGGAGCTACACAATAATAGGCTCTGAAAATGACCCGAAAATCATTTATACTTAAAAGATACTTCTTTCTGAGCCCAAACCCCACCGCTGGGAGCTGAGCCTGCGCACCCGCTGCGGGTAAGCCCCTGCGCCCCTCTGCCCCGCCTCTGCATTCCCGAGACTAACTTCCTGTCCCAGCCCAGCCCAAACCCCACCGCTGGGAGCTGAGCCTGCGCACCCGCTGCGGGTAAGCCCCTGCGCCCCTC
>PVJA010025603.1:0-30583 GCA_004027025.1 Myocastor coypus
GAGAGAGAGAGAGAGAGAGAGAGAGAGAGAGAGAGAGAGAGAGAGAGAGAGAGAATTATCTTAAAGAGAGTATAATAATAATTGATAAGACATTATGAATTTACACATTTAGAAGGCCAGGATGAGAGATATTCAACCATGATTTTTGTATTGCACATTGCCACCCTAGATGTAGTTGCTTAGATTGAAGATACCAACGTAAATGTACCTTTTTCCCCTTTTTCTTTTCTTTTCTTTTCTTTTCTTTTCTCTTCTTTTCTTTCTTTCTTTCTTTCTTTCTTTCTTTCCTTCTTTCTTTTCTTTCTTTTTTTGATAGGAAGAAGTAGCTTGAGTATATAATATTTTTATTTATCCAGAGAACCACTTCTCTTTATCATTATTATTAGTCCAGTTAAATGTTTCTTACTCTTCAATGCATTTTTTTCAGTTTTGAAGAAATTAATTTAGTTTCATAGCTTTAAAAAAAAAATCAATGATCGTGAAGTTCTAGATGACAGTCTAGACAGACAAGATTTGTCAGCTTCCACCCTCTCCTTACCAAGACCAAGAGAGCACGGCCAGTGTTTCCTAGTGTGTGGGGCCCTCAGAGGGGTTGCAGACTGCACGCTGATAAAAGTTAGGCTTTGTGGAAATGCATTTGAAGGTGGAAATGCAGAATGTTTAACCAGCTCGGTGTCCTTAAATTTGTTCTGTAACCGAACTGCAAATCTGACTAGGAAAAAAACAAAAAAACAAAAAAACCTGCAGAAGCCAAAAGTGAGTCAGATGTTGCTTCTCATCATGAATATAAAGTGGTGAAGATCCAGTCTGCCTGCCACCCCTGCCCGCCCCCAACCAAGAGTGCTTGCCTTGGTGCTCTGAAACGTTCATCCTTGTGTTCTTTTTCTAGGCTTTACTTGCATACAATAGCACAAGCATGGTCCCAAACGAAGTGATGCTGCCAGTAAAGCCGAAAGACTACCTGGGAGAATGATGATTGAGTTAAAAGCAGAAATTGCTGTGAAATCTGTTAAAGTCCTGAACGTTGAATTTGTAAGTGTAATTGTTGAGCCCAAGGATAATTATTTGGTTTTGCATTATTTCTTATGGGAAAACTCTGTTCTGTTCTTGAACTTCTTGCTGTTCAAACGTGGATTTGGAACAAACTGAACTAAGCGACTGAGGTGTCTAATTGTACCAATGATTCATGAAGCACCGATTAATAGATATTGTAGAAGGATAGATACAAGGAGTAGTTTAATAATTTTACCGATGGGTGAAAAATTAAATTTTCCCATTCAGTCATCATTGTGTCACAGTTGTCACTTTAGGGGATTAGAGGATCTCTCATAATTTGGTTGCAAAGTCTTACGTTGAAAATTTAATGATCAGTGGTAAAACACAGGGTGGTTACCTCATTGTTGCAGTTTTCAGATGAAAGGGTGTCTTAATGGCACCTGTGCCCTAGGCAGTCCCAGACTACATCTACAGATCGTCTTTATTATTCCAGTCATGGCTACCTGCTATAGGAATCTAGTGAGCAAAGGTAAACCGTCCTGAACTATACAGGAAACTCTTTATAGAAAATAATTTTCCATGTCAAAGTGTTAATAATGCCACAGCTGAGGAAACTTGTCCTGTGCAAACGGCAGATTGGAGTCTGATACCATGGTTGTCTTTGATTGCAAAGATGTTTATCACAGAATTTTCTGGAATGTTTGCACTCCCGGGGCTGGCCTGACTACAATGCCTAAAGCATTAAAAATAAATTTTGGATATTTACTGTTAAAATGATGCTCAAAATAATTAATAATAACAATAATTGATAGCAATAATAAGCAAGGCATTTCTTCTCAGTCACAATTAGAACACAGCTTGGTATGCATTGTTCATAATGTCCCTCTGGTACTAAAGCATGAAATGAAAAATGGTCACCTAGTTAATTATTTCACTCTAGACTCAACATTTAAAATACGGTTTTAGAAGCAATTAATCCAAAGTGGATGAGTGGTTGGGCAGAACTCTGATAAATAAAATGTCAACATCTTTTGCATAGCAATCTAACTGCTCCTAGCATGGGTCGGTACTCCTACGTCCAAAACCTCCTACGTTCTTCATCGTTCTCTTTTTTTGTTTGTTGTCATCAGTATTACAAGGAACAACAAGTACTGTTCAGACAAACATAAATCTACTTCATTTTCCCCCGATCCACCGAAATTATATTGACTTCTCTTTTATCTCTAATGCAATGTTTTCATGCCTTCTTATAAAAAAAAAAAAAAAAAAAAAAAAAAAAAAAAAAAAAGCCTGTTGCCTGGCTTCTAATCTGTGGCTCTATAATATATTCCTCTCTGGAATACGTCTCGCTTACCCCTTACCATTTTTCACTCCATCACTGCATTTGATCTGTGCTCTTTCGAACTCCTTTTTCTTCATATGACCAGCTATTCTAAATACAAATGCAGAGCTTTTTGCATGTTAGTTACATATTTTAAAACTGTCAACTGTACCCCTCGGTCAAGAGAATAGAAGGCTCTTTGGCACTCTCGTAGCTATTTCTGTCCTGGAACAAACCTAACTATTAAGTTTTAGTACCATAATTTCCTTTTTGTGTCTCCTCTGTATTTTAGCTACACTTAAGCATTCTGATGGTGAATGCAAAGGTTATTACTTTTCCTATGCATGGTATTTCGTTTTACTTGTGAACTTCTTGAATGCCCCCTTTCCATTAATTCCTTTTTCAAGACTCCCCTCAAATACCAACCATATCTCCAGATGCACCCATCTAGTTCCACAATACAACCGTATTCTACTCTCCTTCGCTGTGCAAGTCCTTAGCCACTTTTCTGCGTTTGGGTGCGCTGTCCTGTTGTTTTAGGAACTAGAACACTGATAAGATGTTAATTTAATTTTTATCAGTTATTAGTTTTCATAAAGGCAAATACTTTTGGGGAAAAAATAGCTAAATGCCGTGCCATTTGTCTTCCTGACACTGCTGCGGTCAACGGAAGAGCGCGCAGCAAGAAGTCTTGAGGACTCCAGGCGCAGGCAGGACCGCACTCTCACTGGGTAGCTGGTGCTTGACTCTTCCAAAAGACACTATAAAACTGGAATTATGTTTACCATGTAAAAGTCCAGTTGGTGAAGCAGACTGTCTTTATCCTTTCCTTTCCTTTGTAGCACATAAAGTACAATACCATAGATGTCTTCCCATACTAAATTTCATAAACCTGTAAGCAGCTGTAGAGGATATTATAGATTGCTTCAAATGAGGCAACTATGCCCATTCCATGTGATTTTTTAAAGAAAATATTAATGTTAAGTGAGGATTGGTAGAAAAGGTATAAACAGGGCCAGGCATATAGGTCAGCACCATAGTCCAGCCTGGCAAGTAAGAGATCCTGAGCTGAATTCCAGGTACCAAAAAAAAGGAAAGTATAAAGAAAAAGAAAAGGCATAAAGGAATAAGCATTTTAGCTATTTGATACAATTATAATGCCCATTAGAAGTGGTGTAAAAATAAGCCATCTACACTGAATAAATGTTTTAGCAATATACATTATAAATTTTAAATGACAGGCATAAAAGATACATAAAACATGGTAGTTATTAGTAGTCTTACACCGTTTCTGTTCTATGAAGCCATTAATACTGAGGTGACCTCGGTTATACAGTAATAGGCTTTGGAGAGAACTATCCATTAATCCATTCTAAGTTTAACTGAGAGAGCACAAATTTCCTAATCATAGATGCTCAGTGACACAGACACGGTACGAAGACAAACGTGAGGTGAACACAGTCCGCACAACAAAAAGGGGCTGCAGGCGTAGCTCAGGGGCCAAGTCTCTGCCTTGTCTGTGCTGTCACAAGAAAGGAGTTGGAACTTCAAGGTACGCTTGTAGAAGTTCTGTGTTCACTTATCCTCCATGGCATCTATCATTCCATCATGTTCTCCACACGTACGGCTGACGAGTCCTGCTGCGCTTTTTCTCGTTTTCATTCACCTACTCTAAGCAACGCGCACCCGCTACTCCCCCCACACACACACCTTGTCCCAGAGGAAGTCTCTCGGAACAAGAAAGTAGAACAGGAACTACCGCTAGACAGTGAAGTTTCCCACAGTGAAAAAGATTAAAGCGTAGACTTCCAGCTTCCCTAAAAATTGGCCAAATTCTATAAATCTGTCATAGGAAAATCTCATGGACTCTGAGTGCCTTGAGCTAGAAAATGGGATTTAACGGTTATTCTACCATGTGCCTGCTTCGAGCATTAAAATGGAATGCACCTAACAATTCTAATCATGGTCATTGTGCAACAAATGTTATTATCATTTTTTGTTTTTTGTTTTTTTTCTCATTTTTGGTTTTTTGTAGTCCAAACAAAGTCTCTAAGGAAGTACAATTTACACTTGATATTTTCCACTATAGAACAAACTAGGATGGATTTGTAACTTCAGCCTTCTTTGTTTATAGGGAAAAAATTAGTTGTTTATTTAGGCAACATGGTTAGTACTAACTACTCTCTAAAACTACACTGGGAGCCTGGAAAGATGGCTCAGTGGTCTAAAGCGCCTGCTTAGGAAAGCTTAGGCGGCTTCAGGGACCGCGGTTCGATCCCGGGCACCACATGCTGCACCAGCCCTGCCCTCAGGGCAGGCTAAGTGGGCCATAAAAATAAATAAATAAATAAACAAAAAAGTTCTGAAACAAGAAAAATAAAATAAAATAAAAATTTCTTAAAAAAATAAATAAAAAAATAAATCTACACTGCCTAGGACATTAGCTACTTGACACACGTGGTAATTAAACGCAATCATAAAATATGGCTTGTCCAAATTCACCTGTGTCAAGAGATCCAAAAACAAACTCTGACTCTGTTTCCTTGATTTCTCTTCAATTGCTCATAGGGTAGCGAGGTTAATTTGCTTTCTCTTCCCTGAAATCTTATATCGGTACCTGCTTACTTCTTATAATTGGCATTATTTCATCTTTATGTTGACCACATGGTGAAATAATACTATTTTCATATATGGCACTATATGAAGCATACCATCAAAATTAATCTCATAGTTTCATTTAGTTTTTAAAGTGCACAGTATAGAAGATGGAGCCCTACTGTATTTATTTTTGCGTTTAATTTTGTGTAGTTTACTGTAGCAGTCTGATACAATGTTAGTCTGAAGTGCAGGCTAGAGGACGTATTTGGCTGGAGGACCTAGAAGCTCTCTTACCACAAACAACCCATTTAATCTCTAGAATTTCACTTATGAGGAGAGCAGTGTTGAGGATGGTTATAATAAGGGCCGCATGAGACAAGGACGCAGCACGACAGAAGGTGAGGAGGGGAAAGACAGACAAGTGAGTCAGGTGAGCTGGCCCTGAGTTAGGCGGACCTCCGTGCCTAGCGTGTGGAAACAAAAGGGTAGGAAGACACGGAAGTCTCAGAAATCCCATGCAACTGAGGAAAAGACTCAGAAGGAAGTTCATATCTAAAACAGAAGGCAATGTCCCAAAAGCAATTGTGGAAATCTGTCTGTGGAACTCCTTGCCGTCTCACGAGTTGGTTCACTCTGTCCTTACACATAAGTTTTGGAACACTCCAGGGAAAAATGTAAATGTACAACTTTTTAACTTGCCATGAAGCACACCAATAGTATATTGATAACTTAATACTAAGACATACCAATGACATAATAATATTAGTTTCATTGGAATAAGCATCAACATTGATCAAGTGTTTGTTATGCACCAGACATTCTGCTTAATCTCTTGAAATTTACCTCATTTATGCCCTCTCAGTATCCCTCTTTAAACTTTATTTATTTATATTATGGCCAGCTCGGCCTGCCCTGGGGCTGGGGCTGGCGCAGCATATTGTACTAGGGATCAAACCACGGTACCTGGAGTTGCCTAAGCTTGCCCAAGCAGGCACTTTAGACCTCTGAGCTATCTAGCCGGCCCCAGTATCGCTCTTCTGCGGGTGATGTCCAGTATTTTACGGTGAATCCGTAGGAGATTTAGCAAGGTTACATAATTCTTTGCAGATCCCTCGGGCAGAGATTTAGCGAAGTTACATAATTCTTTCCAGATCCCTCATGTAGTTAGAAATATTTTGCATTAAAAAAAAGAATTGAGAAAATACATTGTGATTTAATTCACAATTGCGTTCCAAGGTTCAATACTTTGCTGCCATATAATACAGTAAAGAATCACACACCAAAATACCTTGATAATGCATTAAGCAATTAGAATTCTCGCTAATTCAGTACCTCTTAGAATGACCCTTCAATTTATTTGTATATAAAATACAAACACATACGAAATTAAAGACTGGAACAAATCCCTAATGATGGGGAAGTGTGTGGGGAGTCCGGTCAGAGTTCCACAGGAGCAATCACAAATGTTTGACTGAGAAAAGTAAAGTTCTACTTACAGGAGGTCACCAAAGAAAGCACACAGAGCTGAACAGCAGCGTAGCAGTAGCGGCAGCAGGAGAAGGAATAGGGGCTGACCAGAGCGGAGTGCAGGAGTCCGCTGCGTCTTTATCCCATAATTCTTATACTAGTTGTTCCTTCACAGCTACATCCTGACACACTAGCTTCCTTAGTGCATGTGCGACTGTCTACTGTCGAATCAAGTTTGCATGATTGTGCTGCACTGCGCTCTTGCAACAGGAAACAAGGTCATGTCCTTATGAGTCCTTACCTGCCTCTGAGTTTCAGAACAGCCTGAGTGGTTTCCCACAGAGAAGGTTACATCTCGTGGCTACAGTTCGCCTCACCTAACATCGGCTGGATTGAGTTTTGTGCTTCAAGTGCACTTAGGGAAGGGGCATGGCATGCCAGCCCCACCCCCAGGGCACACTGAGATGGCAACTGAGACTGGGCGTGGTGGCAGGCTGTTGTAATCCCAGCTCTTGGGAGGCTATAGACAGGTGGATCATTATGAGTCAATCTAGTAGTGAGATCCTAAGCACCCTGTAGACCTTTCCCTAAAATAAAAAATAATAATAATAAAAAATAAAAAATGGAAGGGGAAGCGAAAAATACCACATTCAGCTTCAGAACCAGTCCTTGACAAAATGAAATTGCAACATCTATAGATTGGAAAATAAGAAATTAGAGTTCCTGCTGTCAGCAGCAAAAAAGAGACTGAAGAGTAAACCAGTGCCTTCATGAGAGGAGATCTAATACACAGTTTCTGAAGCATACATTTAGGTTCTAAAGACACTCACAGATAATGATTTTTAGAAGAAAGATTATCTGAAAACCTTAAAACACATCGTGCTCCAGTTGTTCCGTGCAATTATAAGAAGTAAGGAGGTACTGATGTCAGATTTCAGAGAAGAGAAAGCAAATTAACCTCGCTACCCCATGAGCAATGAAGAGAAATCAAGGAAACAGAGTAAGAGTCATGTTATTATTAATTTCATCTCTTACAATGATGATTAATTACACTCTCTTTGACAACTTTAGAATTCAATTCACCTGCATCCTGATAAATTAAAATGAATCAAAATTAACTATAGTAACATAGAGATAAGACTGAAGGCTGATTGGTGTCCTGAGATGCGGCTGCCTTCTGTTGCTTGGGAGTCCCAGAAAGCTGGAACTTGGAGTTGCAGGAGGCGGCTCCTCCTATGGGTGCCCTGTCCTTGAATTATGGACAGAGCCCAGGGAGGGCTGCCTTCTGTTGCTTGGGGGTCCTAGAAAGGTGGGGCTCAAGGTTGCAGGTGGCAGCTCATCCTGTGGGTGCCCTGCTCTTTGTTTAATTGCTATGGGAAACCATTGGTTGCCTCTTCCTCTGTTGGAAGTATCAGCATTGGGGTGAGCTCAGAGTTTAGAATATGAAAAAAGATGGCTCTTTGTATTCTGTATCTATTAAAGTAGTGTCGGATATTCCTTAGCCAGTTTTTTTTTTTTTTTCCCGAATAAAAAGAAGAGTCTTCTGAGGCTCTGGGCTCACTGAAATCTCAGTGAGTCCTCTGAAGCTAAATTCATCGGGTCTTCTCGTCGTTTTTTTTCAGCACCGATTCATGTCATACAAAAATTAACACATTTTGAATGTAAAATTTAATCTAAAATAATGGTTATTTTTATTGACAAAACACATTTTCACAGGTAGATAATGTAGTTTATATTAGAGAATGGGAATGCTGCATTTTTTCCTTTATTTTAAAGACTAAAAATAGCAGAAATAAAGATAGAAAAAACAGTAACAAGTAAGAGTATGTATAGTACAGAATTTCAAAACCAGAAAGATTTAACAATGGTTATATTACATGTTTTCATCATCAGATCAGTTTAGATTAATACATATAGGTATATAAGATTGATCAAACAATTAAACATTAACACTTTCAATAAACATTAATTTTTTTTAACAAATGACACCCTGCATATTGTCCTCACAATAGTAATACAGAGCACAGGGTGTGGGCATGACACACCTTCCAATTGATATTGGTAAGGAAAGCAAAAAATATTCTTCTTTCTGAACTAAGAGATGCATACACAGGCCAATGTTCGACAATTGCAGTGGACCATCAGTGAAACTGGCAACGTTGGAGGCTATTGATCCAAGCCTTCAACAGCTCATCACACTAATCTAGCTCTGTGTTTCCTGCCTCGTAGTTAAGCTTTTCTGCTGGGTGATCAAGGGCAAGTTAAAGCAAGACCTATAATAACAAAACTTTCATCTTTTATATCTTCCAAGGTCAAATCCTCTCAGGATTAACTTTGGAACCATGTACAGTGCTTTATAGAATTGTTGTCAGTGTCAGCCTTTTGGTCAAGTCACGGCCATTGCTTGACCAGTTTGCTTTTTTGTGAAAGCCTGAGAGAATATTTTTCTCTGAGTGACTCTCGTTAGACACACTGTAGTTCATTTATCCCTTTCCTCTGAGGTCCCATAATCTCCTTGACCAGAAAATTTGGGATACCTCTGAGTTATAGGATATTACAGCACAGGTTCTCTTATGTCCTGAGTCCTTGCTCACCTTGAAGGGCTGGGGCCAAAATATTGGCTATCCTCATAGCCCTTCTTTTTCTCTAAGTTTTGGTCTTTGAACTTGCATTCTCAACCCGCCAGCAGAAAAGCTTCGTGATACTATTACTCTATAACATAGATTATTGAGCTTATCGTCACTGGATTTCTGAGTATTAAACATCTTTGACTCAGCTTCGAATTGATATTTTCTGACAATCATTAATATTCTAATAACTCTCCATAGACAGTGATATCAGCAGTTATAAAATTTTTCTGCAGACATTTGGAAATTCAAGGATGTACAAAATTGTAGTCTGTCAAGCTATGGCATTTTGCCCTGTCTCTTACTCTCAATTAATACTCTTTTTTTTTGTTGTTGTTGTTGTTAACCAACTATTTACTTGAGAGTATAACAGTAACTGAGTTTACATTGGAAGCAGTACACATCTAAAAGACGAGAATCACAGGCATTGCAAGCATAATTTTAGTGTTGCATGGTGCTGTGATCAATGTGATGAACCTTTTGAAGGTTCTTAGGACCAATATCTGACTCATCTTGTTTATATAAGTGCATGGCTTTGCTCCTGCTATGTTTCCTCTTTTATCTGCTTCCAGTCTGTATTTTCTTAAGCATTCTAGAAAATGAAGAATGTTCGTGTTTGTTTCTCCACAGAAAGCCTTGCCAAAGTGTTTCCCCATAGCAAGCAAAAAACTAAAACTAATTTTAAAGTGTTTCTTCAGAAATGTGAAGTGAACTCAATCTAAAACTTGCTGTTCAAAATTAATTTTCCTTTAGGAATTACCTAATATAATTGCAAATTTTAAAAATTCAATTTAACAGAAGAACTTATTTTGCCAATAAATATAAAACTAGTATCAATCTTGGTAATCATATAATTTTTAAAATCACCCCATATCAGGTTAATAAAGTTTCTAATCTTCACCCATTCAATTTTATTTATTTATTTATTTATTTATTTATTTATTTATTTATTTTTGCAGAACTGGGGATTGAACTCAGGACCTTGCACTTGCCAGGCAGGAACTTGTGCCCTGAGCTGTCTCCCCAGCCCCACCCATTCAATTTTACACAAATAAAAATTTATCTTCTGTGAGCTGCCATCAGTGCTAAAGCACTATTGTGAAATATTAGTGGGGAAAATCTGAACCAACTGAACTGCTTGACAAAAACTGTTGCTTTATTCCTGTGTCTACTATTTCTTTGACTAAATGCATTTAATTTTAATGGATTGTCTCGCTTTAACTGATTTTTTGCCATATTTTAGTCCCTCAGTGCCAAACGTCATAGGTATGCCACAGAAACTTTTGATGATGCTTTCTATTTAGTATTTGTATGAGGTAGAGAAAGAAGGACAAGAATGATAAATATATGATGACCAGAATTGCTACTAGTAATGACCATACTGACTAAGGAATAGCAGCGACAATTTTGTGCAATTTTCACTGCGTAGGCATTGGGCTAGGAATTTTTAAGGACATTTATTTTATTTATACACAGCAAAGATCTTATTTGACTTAGCTCAAAGCAAAAGAATATACTGAATTGTAAGTTGTAAACAGGATTACATCTTGTGACAATCAGGGACAAAATTCCACCAGACTCTCTTCATTTCTGATAGCTATTATTTTCCTTAGTTTTTTTTTTTTTTTTTCTTTAGGACTGAGGACTAACTTTCCTCCAAGCATCCAAGAGCAAAAGATGGCCAGAGTCTTGATGCTTGCATATTCTCCCTTATCCTTACTTCCAGGTGAAGAGATATTTCCCCTAGCAAAATCCATAGCAGTGGAAAATCCTTGAGCAAACATCCTATGGTTTTTAATCTAAACCAATTGCTGCTGGCCTAGAAGAGGTTGGGTGGCTACTTTTAGAACAATTGACATAGCCAGAGAAGTGGCACAGTTCTTAGTTGCATCTACTAATAAATCACACATATAAAGGGTGGGACATCAGGCATTACCATAAAATACACTGGCTCAGTCATAGGAGCTGACATCCAAGTCATCATCTCAATTTGTTTGCAACTTTATGTTAAAGTCCTATAAGAAATAGTTAAACCATAAATGTTACTAGGCCAGGTGACAGAATGGTAACTTTTGGATCTATAACCTGAAAGCACGTTTTCCTATCATTATTAACTGAAACATTTTTAGATGAGGCCAACCTTGAACGGTCTTAGCCCATGTCTGTGGAGCGCTGTCATTCATCCCGTACTGACTGACATCTTGGAAACCAGCATTCGTGGCAGCTCCCTAAGAATTTGTAGCTCTGCTGAGGGCCTGGCATGGGCTGAGCTTGGATGTCATGTCCCATGGTCATGGGATGGCTATCTGTCACCAGCTTTTGTTCTACTACCCTCACATTTCTTTTCAACCTGGAAGCTGTATGTAGCGTTTGAGGACCAGAATAGGTGGCAGCCAGCCTTTATTCTGCTGATTATCTCATACTCGATTTCTCATGAAAATGCAGGATAGTGCCTCCAACCTTTCTGTAAACTCTATTCTGTTAGTCAATCCTTTCAGGTAATCAAATCCATTTTTCCTGAGGAGTTCCTACACACTCTCTCTCTAAGGTGGCAAAAAGCTAAGGGTCCTTTCTGCTTCAGATCAATATGGTGACATTTAGCTATCCTGGGTCTTTCCTGAGCTGTAGGAAATACAAGACTGAAATCCTTAAGCAAAGGACACTACTCTTCTCTTTCTGTCCATAGACTCCTCTTCTATACAACATGCTGTCATTTATATAAAAGGCCATTGTGTCATGACATGGAAAGAGATATTCTAAGAATGCCACAAACTACAGCCAAAAAGTTCTGGAAGACTTATTGGAAGATTGGTTATACCTTTAAGAGGTTCAAATTCACATGGTAAGGAGTTATTTTTCGTATCTTCCTGCCTGGAAAATCTTACCTTTGTATCAATCACCAACGGAAAAAAAAAAATAAAATAAAATAAAAAGCAGTTTTCAGAAATTCCCTAGAAGCTAGTCCTCAGATTTTCAAAGAATGATTTAGTGTCATAACTAACACAGTGATTGGCATAAAGTAAAGACCAAAGCCAAATACCAAGACTGTCTCAATAGAAACAGGTTCCAAAGAACCGTAAAATAGTAGCAGAAGCACAGTAGTACCTTGTTTTTGGTGTAGGATATGATTAATTTCCCTGATTATCATGATTGGCAGTGAATTGGTTCATGAACTAGAACAGAATGAGAAGGTATCTTTAGTAAATAATCTTTTCAAACTATTATTGAGGCAGTAAACATACACAGCTACCTCTACTCTATCTGTGGCTCTAAATTTTGATTGACACGTACCATCTCTGACATGATTTTGTTAGACTCAGTCACTATGTACTGATATAAATGTATTCTTTTTTATGAAAAAAATTGAACATAAACGTTACAAATTTCACAAATGTTTTTGGAGACCTCACTCTGCCAAGGAAGCAACCTATGAAGCAAAAGCATGATATTTCCAGTGAATCCTAGGCATAATCACTAGTGATAAATAATAGTTAACACAAGTTTACATAAGCATTTGTATCCCTTGTTTTGGAGGTATGTTCATGCTTACAGGGCAGGCCAAGGGCAAAGGCAGAAATGAAGTCCAAACATCATCTTTTTTTTTTTTTTTTTTTTTTTTTTCCTAAGATTGTTCTGGTTAAATTTATGGATGTAAAAGAAGGGGTCAATTTTTCATAAAATCTGTTCTTGTGCCTGAGTGTCTCCATAACCAAGCAGCAGAAGAGAAATATTCCCAGCTGTGAATCCAAGTTGAGATTTCAAAGAAAACCAGAACTGGATATTCCTACTCTCACAATACTGTACTTTAAAAATGCTAAGAGAATTAATGTTAAATGTTAACATAAGAACATTAAATGACTGAGGTAGGGTGTGCGTTCATTAACTTTTGGTGTACAAATATCACTAAACTTTCTTTGGGACAAACGCATATAATTTTATCTTTCAATAAAAATTAAAATATTCTATAGTTAAGAGATAAAACTACAGAAAGACCAGTAGCATAAAGTGAAAAAAGGAAGAAAGAAAGAAAGAAAGAAAGAAAGAAAGAAAGAAAGAGAGAGAGAGAGAAAGAAAGAAAGAAAGAAACAAAGAAAGAAAGAAAGAAAGAAAGAAAGAAAGAAAGAAAGAAAGAAAGAAAGAAAGAAAGAAGAAAAGTGTTTTGTAGCCTGATGAGCATTTCGAAAAGCATAGTGTGATGGACAGGGCCTAGAGGCAGCGGTGGTAGGGCAGCTTCACCTGTGGGTTCTCTGTTGCCTTCTCCCTTTCTTGAAATGCTATTGGTTGACCCCTGAGTGAACCCTAGCATGGAAGCTGATGGAGGGCTTGGTTGTGCTTGTGACTAAGCATGGGGTAAAGTGCCTGCTTAGAGAGGATACAGCAGCCAGGGTTCAATCCCTGGATTGTCGTGTTGGCCCTGCCCCCAGGGCATGCTGCGATGGGGAATGAAACTGTGTACGGTGGTGTCCACCTGTAAGCCCAGCACTTGGGGGCTGAAAACAGGAGAGTCACTCTGAGTCTGATCCACGCAGTGACAACCTGTACACCGGGTCCTAAATATATTAAAAAATTTAAAAGCTGGGTAAATAAAACAGGAAAGTACAGATATGCTGGCAGTTTATATTAAAATTAATTCACGTTTACAATAACTTTAAAGGTTTTTAAAAATAGAAAAATATTAAGCAAAAAATGTAGTAGCAGGGCTGGGAAGATAACGCAGGGGCACAAGTGCCTGCCTGGCAAGTGCAAACTCCTGAGTTCGATCCCCAGTTCTATTTAAAAAAAAAAAAGCAGTGGAAATGTAAACATAGTCTTCCATAAACGGAAACAAAAATTCACTGTATTAGAGATGCCAGACCTCACTTATATTAAGACACATACCATTTAATATTTCAATGAGAGTTTTCTAAGTGGCATGCATTGGCAAAAAAAAAAAAAAAAAAAAAAAAAAATCCAAAGTTTTAAAATTGACTCTGTTCACAAAATCTATCAGAGAACAAGACTTTAGATACTGCCATGAATGCAAAATGTTAGTGCTGTTACCATGGAGGACTGGATATATGCAGAAGAGTTTCATGGGAAAAATTGTGCAAAGAGTATTCAGCTAATAATTGGAATAACAAAATATTGAAAGCAGCCCAATTGTTTACCCAGAGGATATTCATGGAATAAAATATGAAATACCTACACAATATATCTAGGAGAAAAATGCAGCTAGAAAAATCGCATAATATCCCTGTGTATAGGAAAATGAAATGCGATCAGGATTTAAGGTCAAGGGGCTGGCGAGATAGCGCCAAGGCACAAGTGCCTCCCCAGCAAGTACAAGGTTGTGAGTTTGAACCCCAGTCCTGCAGAAAAAAAAAATGGATTTGAGGTTAAGTGAGATGGAGACAAGACTTGAAAATGTTTCCCTATTTGTGGTAAAATACATGCATGTATAGAAATATACTTGTATGTCATGAATATTTATAAAGGGATGATAGATATTTACATGAAATAATAAAAAACAACATTAAAAGAGTTTAGCTGAGAAGATGAGGAAATAAGAGAATGAGAGCAGTTTTAAAAATAATGTTTGATATGTGTGTTATTAAATGGGAATTTAGAACTGCAACTATTTTATATAACTTTAAATGGGGATAACTGCTGCTGATTGCTACTGGTCTGTAGAAAAAAAATCAATGCTTAGTTTGGTTTTTTCTTCTTTGTAATTTTTGACCAATTTTAAATGCTTTTATTTGGAAATATGAACAACTAATCTGAAGACAACAATATGCAATAAAAGAACCATTACTGAAGTCCTATCATTTTGTTTCATGAAATACTATATTGTTTCTAATGGGGTTTTTTTGTATATTTTATTGTCTTTAAGGTTTTTGTTTAAACAGAGCAAAGGAAATAAATTACTTTCTAAAGACACAAAAATATAAATATCAAAGGTAAAAACATATACATGATAGAAAACTAAGCAAATGATTACAATCTGAATCAAGTTGGTGATATTATACCTATCAATGAGAGCAATTTCTAATCCTCATAAAAATATCATAACTTCAGTATAAATCTCTAATACAATGTTTGACAAGTAGTATATATTCTAAAAACTTTAATTACATTTTATCACCAGCATCATTTTGGTATCTATTTTGAAGATTTATAGAGTAAAAAATGGCTGTCACTAAGAAACCTGGCATTTATAAATTTTGGAGGGACTGAGAGGCAAAGGAAACCCTTCTCCACTGTTGGTGGGAGTGTACACTGATAGAACCACTGTGAAAATCAGTGTGGATATTCTTCAACAAATGGAATAGAGGTCCAATTCAACCCAGGCGTTCCCACTCTGGATAACTTTTCAAGAGAAAAAGTAAAGTCAGATTAATATGCTGAGCTATAAGAGGCTGAAGTCAATAGCTTCCAATATCGTCAGATGTATTGATAACCCCTGACTATTATGGACTATTGGACTGTATATACAACTACTTTTGCTTTCTTCAGTGAAAAGAAAGATTTATACTAATAGTGTTTAGACCAGATGTCAGGTCTGCATCTTGTACTCTGAACAACTACTGCAAACACAACAATATGCAACGTATTAATTATTGTATCTGACCTATTAACATGTCGTGAATCTGTCTCACTACTATTTTTCATTAGTATTAAAAAAGGAAGTAAAAACTAATACTCAAAAATAATCATATTTTCGCTTAGCATATAATATAAAAGACATATATTTTTAAGGAATATGTATTTTATGTTCTATAGTTTCTCTCTAAACATTCATCCATGACAAAACTCGGTATTATTTGCGTAATACTAAGAAAAATATAGTTAATTAAACTATCTCAAAATGAAAAAAACTACCACCACAATTTGCAAAAGAACAACACCAATAACCATCGACTGAAGAATGAGATTTTTACATGTAAACGGAGGTAACTCCAGACCATCCACACAAGTGAAATAAATCCGACCCACCTGAGTAGACAATGTATAATCTTACTCATCTGAGAAGCCAAATGGGAAAATTGCACACCAAATGTAGAATAGATATTGTGAACTGGGAAGAAACTGTTCAAAACAAAAGAGAACTTCTGAAAAGGAAAGAGAAAAAAAAGGCGGGGGGAGGAAAACTTTATATACACATATAAACAAGATAAGAGAGTTATGCTGTTGGATTCTCTTAGTTCTTTCAGAAGAAAGGTTTACGCTAATATTTCTTGGACAATATTTCATGCTTGTATCTTGTCTGTAGATAACTACTCTGAAAATATCAATATATCATATATTAATTATTGTTACATTTCTAGTGTCTTGTTTTAAAATTATGTTGTTTTATTTTTCTTTATAAAATAAAAAAGACCCATTCTCATTAATAACTTCCAAAATAGTCCTCCTTGCTTTCAACACTCCTCTTTGTTCTTGGCAGTTTCTGAAGCACTTCCGGAAGCCTTCTTTCATTGTGATGTTAAGAGCTGTCCTTAAAAACGATGGTGACTGTTCTTGCTGGCTGGCGTCGCTGGAAAAGGCGGGCTCCTGGAAACACCGGGGTGTGCCTATGTCCCATTAATCCTAACATCTGGCACCCTGCAACCTCTGGCTCTTCCTCAAAATGAAAATATTTTCATGAAAGGGAAGCATCTTGAAATGACTGAGGACCTTAAGGCAGCCATGATAATGCCACTACTAAATATCTGGAATGGGACTCCCAGTACTTCTTCAGGTGGCAAGAGTGATCAGGATAAGTGCACTACACATGAGAGGGAACATCTGGAGGATCGCCATTGGTGATGTCTTTTACAACAGTGAATTTACATTGTTTCTTTCAAAGCTGAATCATTGGCTGTATTTTTTTTTTTTTAATGAGCAGAACATATTTATTGAGAGAAAGAAAGCTCCTGCCTGAGAGAGGGACAGGAGGGGGTTCCCGAGTGGGTGTCCTCCGGAATTTACTGTATTTTGTAAACTGCTGAGGAGATGAGATTTTTCTCAAAGAACTATTTCAATGAATAGAAGATGAAGGTATGGTTTTATTGGATAAATATCAATTTTCAGTCAAGAAAGAAAGATGGAACAAGGGAATTATTACCAATGGCTGCTTATGGCATAAAAAGAACCATTAGCCATGATAGCCTTCCTACTGCCAGCATTCCTAAAACAAAAGAAAAAAAAATCAAACCTAATCTGATCAAGCCTCAGGATCTTATTATCAATTTTCAGGAGCCCCTTAAGAACAAATAAAAACATACATGAACCTCACACAGAGGCAATCAGCCAAATTTTAATCGCGAGAAATTGGAGAGTCAATTCAATTTCATAAGCGAATTAATTGCAAAGAAAAGAATGACTTCACAATTGAGTCTATAAATTAAGATCATCAACACTTCTGAACTAATCATCATAAATGGGCCTTGCCAAATACACTTTTAAATAAAAGGGTTTATATGATTAATAATTCAGAAAATTTAAAAAATGACTAAGGGCATTAACGAATTAGTACAATATTATCAGTTACAATAAGTATTGAACTTTGGAATAGATGGCCTCTACCACAATCTGATAAAGGCCATCTGTCTTAATTCCTGTTCTCTCGTTGCTGGAACAAACACCCAACACTCAAAGCGAGGAAAGGAAAGTTTATGCAGCTCACAGTTACTGGAGGTTTCAGTCCATATTCAGCTGGCTCCAAGGCAGAGAGGCACATGGCAGAGGGCAACCGTCCATGGTAGCAGGCCAGAGCAAGAGTTCTTGGATAGAGCTAGCAGCGGCTCAAGCAGCTAACTTCTCTTCCTGCCTTACACTGAAATGTGAATCACTTGCCCCACTGGAGGGGTAGCACGCATTTCCATGATAATCAATTACAAGTTCCGGAAGCTGCCCCATGACAGCATGAAGCTTTAGAGGGACACCTATACACAAACCGTAACACCCTCTATGGTCTATAATTTCTAGCTTTTATTTTATGTTATGTTTTTGACACAGAGCCACGCTATGCAGTTCAATCTCATAGTGATCCTTCTGTCTCAGCCTCCTTAGTACTGAGATTACAGGCATGTGCCAACATGCCAGGCTCAGCATATGGCTACAGGGGTAGAACGCAAGGAGCCTCACACTTGCCAGGCAGGCACTTGGACTGCTGAGCTACCTCCCTAGCTCCTAATTTCTAGCCCTTGAGAAATATTTACAAATACATGTATAGATGAAAAAATGTATTTAAACACTGAGCGTCCAAAGTAGATGGGAGTAAATATGAAATATGATATACGTTGAACAGATAACATCTAAATACCTAGAGGTTCAGTATACTAGTGTCTGTAATTTTATAATTACTTAAAACTTTACCTGGCATATGTACGATTTCATCCTCATTAGCTCATCCTTATGCAGTGGCTGTTTTGTAACATGGCTAGTTAAACACATACACCTGTCGGAGGATAAGTCAAGCTCACTGGCAAGTGGCAGTACACGGTGCCTGAATTCTTTCTCATCTTCACAAAAGCATTTGTGGAGCTGAAATGAGGACTGTCCCAGCAATCCTTCAACGTAATTTCATGCACGGTGTCTTTCCAATGCTATTGTAAAGAATATCGGAGACCTTCTATATTATTAGTTCAAAGAACAATTCAGCTTGGTGATAGCAGTCAAGGTGAGTAGTCAGGGCTTCAAATAAAATAATGTCCCCATTTTCTTATCATTAAAAAAAATAATAGACAGATACCATTGTGAAAGTTTTGTCTAAGTCATTCGTGGAACTAGCCATGCTTTTATCTGTGAAGCAGTGAATTTTAAGCAGAACCTTTCAGACAAAATTTCGAACAAGAATTAAAGGAGTCAGTCGCACTTAAGAATACACATCTCTATCAGATTACCTGGTAGGAGTCGGAGACATAGCTCAGCAGCTTAAGCACCTGCCTGGAAAGCACAAGAGCCTGGGATCGATCCCTGGTACAGCACGCCATGAGCTGGCCACAGAAACCAGTCCTGATTGTGCACTGGGGAGGCTGAGACAGGAAGATTATTAGGGGGTCTGAGCTGTGTAGTGGGACACTGTACCAAATAAATTAATGGTTCTAAAACAGAAAAAAAGGAGATTATCTGGCAAACCAATGCCTCAAACATATTTTCTTTAAGAATTAAAGACTCAGGAGTTAGACATGTATTAGTGGAATGACTGACTTTTAGGGAAATCACAAAGCACTAGCCTTGTTCTGCCGTTTCTTAATAATTTGGAAATCTCTAGAGTTTTAGATACATTTAGCTTATACTTCCATAGGGAAACACGTGAAAGAGAAAGAGCCAGTGTGAAAATGAGACTCTTTTAGGAAATAGGTCCTTTATAGGGTTCGCTTGTTTATGTATTTGGTTCAGGGTCTCAGTACACAGCTTGGACTTATAATGATCCTCCAGAGTCAGGATCCCTAGGTACTGGTATTACAGGTGTGTGCCATGCCAGGTCTCAGGGGCCTGTGCAGTGCACCCAGGGGTGGGACCAGTGCAGCTTATGGTGCCAGAGTTCGAAAAACAGTCCCTGCACTTACCTAAGCAGGAGCTTAGTTTTGCTGTGCTATCTTACCGGCCCTAAATTATTATTACTATTTTTAATGTATCTTTTCTCTTAATGAAACTGAAAAGTGGGCCGGCAAGATGGCTCAGCAGTCTAAAGCACCTGCTTGGGAAACCTTGGACGGCTGCAAGGACCTTGTTTCAATCCCCGGCACCACGTGCTGCGCCAGCCCCACCCCCAGGGCAGGCTGAGCCAGCCATAACACAGATAAGTAACTGAGGTTTAAAAAAAAAATCAAAACTTAAATTAAATTAAATTTTAGGAAAAACTGAAAAGCATCTGTGAGCCATTTAAATTCATACTGAGATTGTTTTCAGGAGCTAAGCATATTAGAAAGTTCCCACTGCTTCCAAAACTGGGTATTTGGGAAAATTTCAATGCCCCTTAAATTGTGAGACTATTATAGATGTACATCAATAGTACAGCAATTTTGTAGAGGAGAAGGAAGGGTCTATAAATTGTTCAGGGTTTCACTGCTAGATGGGACTCGGAGTGATCTGCCTGCTTACAGCCTTCCAAGAGTTGGGATTACAGATGCCAGCCCCCATGCCTGGCCTCAATTGCGGTCTCAGTGCATCCAGGGATGGAGCCCCCCAGCCCCTGCGCCTGCTTGGATGTCCTTTAATCTGCTGAAGTATTTGGCCAGCCCAACAAAACAGTTTCAAAGATGAACTATTAGATTAACTTCGAACAGTAAGCTAAGGTTTTAAGGTGCAATTTTTCCTTCATAATTATATTACATATAACCTTATTTAACTAAGGAATAAAAAAATTATATTATAGTCTTAGGTTTCTTAGACAAGACTTTTCCTGACTATTTGTTTAGAGTTAAACTTGCTTTATTCCTTCAAAATTTCTATCATATCATAAACACATTACAGTTTATGCAAAAATGAAAAAGAAATGTATATATACTGATACGATACATGAAGCAAGTATAATTATCTACACCAATCCATTGAAGAACACAAACTTCATGTTCAAAAGTCCAGTACAGTTTTTGATATGAGAAATAGCTTGCAACGATTTTAATCTTCAAAAGTGTACATAGAAATGGCGCTGTCTCTCACAGCCATGAAGAGAAATTTTACAAAGAAGAATCCCTGAGAATTACCACTGGGTGATAGCTCAGATTTGAGGCTTCCTGTGAATTAGTTAAAAGTAACACAATTATTAACTCTAACCTGCACAGATGAAGGGGAGTTGAAGCCTGTGAGAATTAATTTAGTCATTTTCCTCAGGCTTTCTAAATCATGAGACCTATGTTCACAATGTCATAGTTTCACTAAAGAGACTCCATTCGGTAGGAAGAGAGATTTCTGTTTCAATTATTAGATATGCCGTGAACTAGGTTCAGGGATTACACGGCCTTGATCCCGGTCTTTACCACCATCTATGTCATGGCCCTCTTGGCTGTGACACTCAGCGCTAGAGGCTGAAAATCCATCCCTGCTCACTTTTGCTTGACCAGTCGTGAGTCCAGGCGGCACAGGTGGCTTGGGCAAATGCCAGGTTCATTGCCGGTTTCTGCTAATTCCTCTTCCTTTCCCCGGGCCCTGAGAAAAGCACGCTCTGAGAAACACCACGTCCCATAAAAATGAGAGAGACACGAAACTCCGATGATGCAGCCTTGGGCTGGGAGCGCCACTCAGTTGACACCAACCAGTTCTAGGATGCAGATACATGGGTAAAATAACACAATCCTATTTATTATATTGAGTACTAGGTTACTTTTATGTAGTGTCATAGTGGCAAATACTGACTCACCTATCCCAAAAAGATAAGAATTTTTTATGGAAGCAAAACCTGAAATATGGTAATGTGTTTGGAAAAAGAACAAGAGCGGTGAGAGAATCAGTACCAGGGGCCACAAAACAAATCCCCTGTGTGTCTCAATTTACTCTACCACAAAATTGGTAAAAAGGATCTAACAAAGACAGCAAAAGTATTTGATTGGATGACGTGTACCACCTGCTTAACAGTGCTTAACACATGCCTATTATAACCAATAAATTTTAATTCGAAATATTTTGTGATTGTATTTTATAGGTGTAATGCTCGTAAATGTCTGAAATAAGCATTCTAGGAATAATTGTAAGCATTCTAAATCCTGTGAAACAGTACTATAAAACAGAGAACAGGAGAAGCCTTTATCATCAACCTGAGATAGCCTAGGAAATTATTGGTGTCTTCCAAATCCATTAATATTCTTCCACGTATGAAAAGAGTTCTTTGAAGGCACTCCTCAGTAAGTATTTACTGCATGCTAGCAAGTGGTGGAACAGCATTCGAGATGAGCTGGGACATAGCGCAGTGGTTTGTGTGCCTGTTTGGCAAATGCAAGGATGGGGTTTGATCCCTGATACTGCATACCGTGCTGGTGGCGCATGCCTAAAATCCCAGCACTGGGAAGGCTGAGACAGGAGAGTCACTACAAGTATGAGCTGCGCAGTGAGAAGCTGTACCAAGTAAATCAATAAAAGATTTTTTAAATTTTTAAAAAAACAATGTTTAAGAATAATTCTACAGGGCTGTCCAGACAGCTCAGCAGACTAAGTGCCTGCTTGGGCAAGTGTAGGGAACAGGGTTTGATCCCTCGGCACCACATGCCACATTGGCCCCTGCCCTTGGGCATGCTGAGCTGGCCGTGGTGGTCTACAACTGTAATTCCAGCTCCAGGGAGGCTGAGACAGGAGGAACATTAGGAGTCTGAGCTATACAGTGAGACCCTATAATGAATACATGATAAAGGAATAATTCTACAGCAAACACATCAGGTGCGCATGATGTCACACTAGTACCATGATTATGTTAGTCCCAGTTGGTGACGCAGAAAGTCGGACACAACAAGCCAGGTACCTTCTCACAGCCCAACTTCAACAGGAAAAAGAATACAACCGAGAGCAAAGCTCATCTGGACCCATAGCCCCTATGTACACCCCTTGGTTGAGTTGACATCACCGGGACAGTGACACTGTGAACCCTTGGTGCAGCTTAGAAATTGAGTAAAGAGTTCAAAAAATGCACCACTACCATTGTGGTCTCACTCATCTGAACTGAGGCCAGAGACAAATATTTGTAACCCCTTAAATAGGGGTTACAATAGGTGATTTTAAAATAGGTGATTTTAAATAGGTATGAATGAATCTGTCCAGCATAGAGGAAGAGATTGACTGCACAGCACAGTGGGTGAGATTTGTTTTTTTTTATTTTATTTATTTATTTATTTTTTTTTCTCGATTCAGAACCTTTGTTTGTTTATTCACTCATTTTCATGGCCGGCTCAGCCCACCCCAAAGGCAGGGCTGGCACAGCATGTGGTGCCGGGGATTGAACCACGGTCCCTGAGGCCACCCAAGCTTTCCAAAGCAGGCGCTTTAGACCACTGAGCCATCCCGCCAGGCCCGCCCAGTTGAAGCCCAACTACCTAGGGACATGCTGGTTTCCATCTTTTCCATCCCACTGTAACATTTATATGAGGTGGATGGTTGTACCTTTGGGATTAGATGATTAGGGAGACCGAGTGACTTAATATCTGTAAGGTGCTTAGAACAGCATCTGGAGGGAGGTGCTGCTCTGTGGGTGAGTGTTTTAAGTAAGGAATAGGCTATGGAGAAAGCAATGGCTTGCTTCAGATGGTTGCTCGGTGATGCTGTGAGATTCATTGATATCTTTATGCCATTCATTGCTCATTTACAAAATGAGAGTAATGGATTCTTTTTATTTACCTCTCACTTCTTCCTTGTCCTCTTCTTCTATTTGAGTTTCAGTTGATCTGGTTTGGTTTATTTATTGTATTTTTTAAATGTAGCCGTGGCAATACTTACCATATCGTTTTTCAAGGATATTGGGAAATTTCCAAGTGAACCTTTGAATTCTGAAAAATAAAACCTACACATTTCAGCATTCACTGACGTGTTTAAATAGCTTGCCTTGTTCGCGCTATGTGAAGGGCAGCCTGGGGTTCACACCAAACGTTGTTTTCTCAATGCACGTCACACGCAGATCGATCACTGAAGACAGGAGACTCTTTTTTTTTTTTTTTTTTTTTTTTTTTTTTTTTTTTTTGTCTTTTTGAGACAGGGTCTCGCTATGCAGTTGAGGCTGGTCCTGCGCTCACTTTTGTAGCCCAGGCTGGTCTCGAACTTGCACTGATCCTCCTGCCTCAGCCTCCCAAGTGCTGGGATTACAGGCGTGAGCCACCATGCCCGGCTAGACAGGAGACTCTTAAGCGAAGGATATAGGACTTAGGCTCCCTCATCTTTTTAACTGTTCATTTATAGAAGAGCACAATAACAAACTGACATTGAAACAAGATAATTTTCTTCTTTTGCTGAGAAGGTTTGTATTGAGTTCTGCGGTATTTCTTTTTCCTTGAAAAGAAAAATACAAGAACAAATATCATTGGGTACCAAAGTCCTAGCCAAAGAGGCCCACCTGGCTGTGAAAAGGGCGAAATAAGAAACAGAGAGATTTAGTAATCCATGATGGGGCTGGGAAATCAATGCCTGAGGATGGGCAGAGACAAAGGAACTCCGGGCCAGCCACTATTTATTACCCAGCATAGGGTACTGTCCCTGGAACAGTGTAAAAGCGGAGGTAGAATGGGCGGGTTTAACAGCACAGAGGGAACAAGCCAAGAGCCGTCCCCATGCCTGAGCACTCACTCACTGACGAGGGGAGGAAGGCGGTTTCCACATTTCCACACCAGCCCACAAGGCAAATGAGACAAGGAGAGTTCGGGACATACTACATCAATGTCCAATTCCTTGTCCGCAACAATTTGGGTCTGGGTAACCGTCCAGCAGGAGCTGCTAAGAGAAGACATGTGATAGCTCTCACTTATGCTGAATCAGGACAATTTCAGTTTTGGAAATGTCTACAACTACAGGAAAAGGAAAAATTATCTTCATATCTGTTTTGGGAGGACACCCACTGAAACCGTGATCTGTGCCTTTCTCTACACAGTGTGTTCAGATTGGTCCAAGACTGATAAAAGTAATGAGGTATTCCTTGTGTTTTGCCACATTTCCATTAGGTGTTTTTTTTTTGTTTGTTTGTTTGTTTTTTTGTTTTTTTTTCCGTATGCCTTGAAAGTTCTGTTTTGTTACCACTCCAATTTCTCTATTACATCCTCTTGTTTTATAAAAAATGTATTCCTGTTTTGTTTTACCTATTACACCATCAACTTCATAAGGCTTACGCCTGTCTTCTTCAAACATAAACTAATGGATACACATGTCTTCCAGCTAGGTGACAAGGTTGCAATTTTGATTCAGAGAGCCAAGTTATTGATTTGGAAAGAGTGCAGAGGAGGATAGCATGGGAAGCAAAGATACAAACTCAAATTTGTTTTAGCAAAGTATCTATCTGAATGGACTCAGGTTCTTCTAACCAAGATCCATTTGCAGAGAAAGATAAAAGCGTATACTTCTGAGATCAGTAACGCAGCATACCTTGGAAACACTGAGTCCAGGGCCTCACTTACACTCATTTAGGTGTTTAATGGAGAATGATGCCTGAAAAGTCTTGTCTTGAGCAAGCAGAAGAGACTGGAGCTTCTGGTACAGGAATCATATGAGTGTCCAAAGGAAGAGATCGCATGAGAAGATGTGCAGAGATATATTAAAAATCATGGAATAAGCCACAATGGAATGGCCATAACCACAAGTCAGGAGCTATTTGCATTCCTTGAAGAACTGCAATGTTAGAGCAGTCATAGTCCTCAATGCCAAAGAAAAGACGAGTAGGCTCAAGTCCCATCGTGGTAGGTTGCCGATGGTTCTTCTATAGTTGCCATCTGACAGATGTAGAAGTTGCCCACAGCAGTAGTGCTTTCCTGTGGAAGTTGTGTGATGATCTCAGGTCTTGGCTAGAGGCAGGAGGGAAGCCATTGTGGGGCAGCCACAATGCAGTAACAAAAGTAGAGCTATCTGTGAGCCTGGTTTTCAAGGGTGTTGTATATTGTGAGTAGGTGGGGTAAGAAATGACGAGAAGACCCAATGAAGGTAGCTTCAGAGGACTCAGAGATTTGTCCCTCAGGGAGCGCAGAACCCCAGAAGCAACTCAGCTTTATTTTGCGCTAGTGAATACGATCTTGTGCATAATTACTTTAGCAGAGGAGGACCACATGCTCTGTTGACTTCCACCTTTTCCTTATCACTAAGTTCATACAGATGTTAACTGCTAACATTCCAAGCAAGAGAGGAAGCAACACACAGGGAGCCAGAAGGTGAAGCTGCTATCTGCATCCTGTAATCACAGCTTTCCAGGATTCCCAAGTAAAAGACTACAGCTGTCCCTGGGCTTTGTTTATTGTTCTCTACTACTTGAGAGGCTAATTAGGCTTTTGTCTCTACACAAGGGTTTAGTGGTTCAGATGCAAGAAAGTATTCCACCATAAGATGCAACCCGTGCACAGAAAGAGGGCTTTGGGTTTTGCTGTTGTTATTTCAGGCTTTCCAGGTGGCCTGGGAAATACAAGTTTCTGGTCTTGGAGGAAACGTGGCAGCTCTGATGGATGCGCTAAAGCACTGGCCTTGAGATACAGCAGGTGAGCACATGGGTATTGAGGCACGTGTCTGAATCCCAGATTTACTGGTAGTCAAGAAGTGTATTTAAAACAACACATAAGAGTTGCTTTAAACTCCTCACACTTATGTTTCTGAAGCTTCAGTATGAGGTGAATGTTTCTACGCAGAAAATAATCTTGGCAGCAACTTTACTTACTGTACGATATCTAGGCTATTAGTTCATGAAGGACACATCTGTGTGGTGCATTGCAGGACCTCTTGGGATCCCTGAGTTTGGCTCAGTTAGCCACGCCATCCTGACCTCACTTGCTTATTTCTTAAACATATTGGCTTAGACGACTTTATCTTTCGAATAATGCAAATATATCTAAATTTAATCTTTTTCTCTTTTGCCCTCGTAATAAATGTACTGACAATAACTGAGTAGTTTGAATCACCAATTTTTATAACAAAGTATCACCTTTGCTAATTGTATTATTTTTTTAATTTGAAAGGAATAAAAATTAATAGAAAAAAACACTAGAAATGATACAGAATTTCAGAAAAACACCGTGTTAAGAGTTCAGCTCCTGGGCTGATCAGAGGTCTCCATGCCAGCCGGGCAAGTGCAAGGGTCTGAGTTCAATCCCCAGTACCACAAGCTGTGCTGGCCCTGGAATCCCAAGCCCATTGTGCCAGCAACCAAAAATGGGCATGATGATGCATGCCTATAATCCCAGAGATAGGGAGGCTGAGGCAGGAGGACCTCTATAAATCTGAGCTACATAATGAGACCCAGTACCAAATAATCAAATAAAATTTAAAAAATAAAGAATCCAGCAAGGATTGGTACCAGGCACACTACTGTCTTCAAAATAGTTGCTGAAAATTCTATTCTTGGATAAAACTCTAACTCTTCCGGAGAAGTTCAGTCCATCTTCTCATTGCTTTCTTACAGACTACTTGTTGAGAACAGTTGCAGGCTCAGAGCAAAATGCAGGTTGTGAAGAGAAATCCCGTACCTGCTACCATTATCAGAATCTCCCGTCAGCGTGGTCCTCTCTTACAGCTGATGGCCCTGCACAGATGCATCATGGACCCTCCAAGGCTTCACCACACAACGGATATCACTGGTAGTGCTATAAAACCAATAGGTGCAGAAAATGTAACTCGACACATGTCCACAATTATATTATCAGTGGCCTTTGCTCTTCCCTATACATCCTCAAGGATAGTTTTATCCTTTCCCCTGTCAGTACTTTCTTTTTTTCACTTGTATTCTAGTAAGGGCCTACAGGGTCTCATTACATAGATCAGACTTGTACTGATCTGCCTGTGTTTAGCCTCCCAAGAGCTGAAAGTACAGGTGTGCGCCACTATGCGCAGTCTCAATTGCCATCTCAGAGTGCCCTGGGGGTGAGGCCCCCATGGCACACTGGGGATCAAACCCTGGCTGCTGCCTGTGCCTTAGCAAACACATTCATTCACCGAGCTATTTGATCAGCCCTCCTGTCAGCACTTCTACGTATACTACCAACCTGTTGGTCCTGATATGGTTTATATTGCGTATCTGCTTTCTCTTAGGCTATTTTCTGAACAGCATGTACTATTATCCTAAATAACAGAGTGACAAATCCATCCAATTAGCCAAAATAGCTTTCCCTTGGGTATCAATATGAGACCTCAGTTGCTATTTGATACATTCATAGAAAACTTTGACAAATTAGAGGATGCAATTAGTACTGTAAAGGCTAGTCAATCCCATTGCTTTATTAGTCACTTCAAAGTCCTACAAACAACCTTAGATTTGAAAGATTATCTAGATGACATGAGATTTGGTTTAGGGTAATTCCAGACTTGGGAGAAAACAAATTTGTTCAGTCAAGGTGATCTCTTTTAGGTAACAAAATCAAAGCCAAGCAGGCTCAGTGGTCTAAAGCGCCTGCTTGGGGAAGCTTGGGCGGCTTCAGGGACCACAGTTCAATCCTTGCCACCACATGCTGCACCAGCCCTGCCCTCTGGGGGGTGAGCTGAGCCGGCCAAAAAAAGGAGTGAATAAACAAAGGTTCTGAAACAAAAATAAAAATAATAAATTTTAAAAAAAATTAAAAAAAAAAGAAGTAGAACAATGAATAAGGAAAGTGATGACGTAGGAGAGGCTCAAACCAATGACTGACGCTTGTTTTTCCGTCTGTCCTGTAAGGCAGGGACAGCCTGGCTATCTATAAAACAATAGCGTAGGGTGGATTTAGGAGGCTGCAACATTCATACGGTTTTTAAAGTCAACCTTACTATTATGCTAATTAATTCACACTTTTTTACTAACGTAGCGATGCTGTCAGAAATGAGTCACCCTCTAGGTTATTATAAATATTTTGCTGCTTCCATAGTCTTCTTCAGAAGGCTTCTTTGATAAACCCAGCAGAGTTGTCAGTACTCCAAGAAATGTACGTGAACTTCTTTTGCGTCAGTGAAATTTTGTATTTTTGATAATTTCTCATCTACCTATCTGACATCATTAATGTAGAAGTACAATGATAAGTGCTTTGCCTGTGCTTTAGTGTAGTCTCGAAGGATGAAGTGAAAATATTTTACGCATACAGTATTGTGCTTATTTTATTCTATGTTTCCTATTAAGAAAAAAGAATTATGACATTTATTCTATGTCTTAGAAGCAAGACCCCCCCAAATACAATTACACTAATATCTAACTTTCCTGTCCCCAGCCGGAGAGAGGCTAAGTGACTCATGTCTGCACACACAGCCATAAGGAGTCTAGAACAGTAGCTCTAGGTTGTATTCTAAATAATATGTTCTGTTTTGGCATGCACAAAAGCCTCAGTGGCATTGTTTGGATGACAATAACTTAAAAGCATGACCTTAAGCATTATGAGCAGCTAAGAGTCCTTTAAAATCCAGCAGGGCTGCACAACCACCTCTCCCCACGCAGTCCTTTAGTCAAAATTAACTGCATAATGTCTACATTCCAGGCAATGTGTTCGCTCCTGGAAACTACTCATTAAGTCACGTGTGTGAAACAGGAGTGTGTCTCATTGACCATGGAACAGTGTCAGAAATAAGTATACTGGAAAAGTCCAACTCTAACATGCGAAACCCTCATAACGCAAAGCACATGATGCAGTCCAGATGTTAATGGTATGACGTCATCTCAGAACTAGGTGAACAACGCTCGCTGCATGTGGCCAGCTCTGGCATCATACTTACGGCAGCACTAGGGCTTAGGAACCCCTTTGTATCTCTCCTGCATCACTGTGACAGCTTCTGGCCATGGACTTCATGCCAGTCCCAACTGTTTCTACAGCTTCATCAGTAGTCTGGGATTCATAACTGTTACGGTTTACATCTACTTGTCCCCCTAAAGCTTCATGTAGTCATTGGGCAGGGAATTCTGTAAATTGAGACTTGACTCATGACTCACTGGGATTATGTGTTTTAGTACTGATGGGATTATCGGTCTGAATAAGGCAGAGACTATGGGTGGGGTCTAGGGTGGATATCCTAAGGCAGAGAGCCTGATAGGAATATAAAGAGAGACAGAGAGACAGACTAGGGCAGTTGCTCTGCTGCCCTGTTTGGTTGGCTGCCTCTGTCACCAGGTTGTTGCTGTTCTACCGCCATGAACTGGATGCTCTGTGTCCTGCTCCACTCAGCCTTGGGCCAGCCGAATATGGACTGAAACCTCTAGTAACTGTGAGCTAATAAACCTTTCCTTCCTTCATTTTGAGTATTGAGTATTTGTCCCAGCAATGAGAGAAAATTAAATAAGACAATAACTTTTGCATTTGGAGAGGGATCAGAGGCAGGTGGAATTTAGGAAATCCCTAGTGTTCAGTGGAGTAGATCCTAACCTAGAAAGTCTGGGGCCATTATGATGAAGACAGAGGGCCAGTGTGTCCTTTGTTTCTTTGAGAAAAGCTTCAGGTTTCACCAAAGAGCACAGAGTAAGGAATATGGTAGAGTTGGTTCTACATTCTGCCTCTACCACTGTTCTGTACCCATGAACAAGATTTCGGAGATCTTTGAATTTCAGTATCCCTATTGAAGTCAGTGAGTATAACCATTGTTTTCTCTGTGCGGTTTTATTGAAGTGAAAGGGTAGAGAGAGATGTACATAGTAAACAGAAGGGAAAGAGCAATTTGTTGATAAGCAGTGGTATTTGTCAGTGTTTCACTAGCAAAATAGATCTAACTCAATATACGCAAGTGTACAGTCCAAGGGTTCAATCCAAGGTCTCGAGTTTGCGGCTGTGTTCGTGAAAATCCATATCAAGAGGCTGTTGGACTCAGAAAGCCAGTGATGATAAGCCCAGTATCTATGTTATAGAATAATAGTATCACAAAGCTTTTCTGCTAGAGGGTTGAGAATGTAAGTTAACAGACCGACAATTGGAGAATAAGAAGGGCTATAAGGATAGCCAATATTTTGGCCCTAGCCCTTCAAGGTCAATAAAGACCCAGGATATAAGAGAACCTGTGCTGT